>BLKM01000477.1:0-137558 GCA_013340265.1 Coptotermes formosanus | reverse complement strand
GCCTCCGCCGCCTCCACCACCACCACCACCACCACCACCACCACCACCAACAACAACAACAATAACAACAACAACAGTCGAGTCTTCGCAGGTTGGGTAAACCCTGGCTGTCACTACACAGAAAGTTCATAAGAATATTGCAGTCCAGATATTTTTCTCAAGAAAATACACGGACGCCTTAAACAGTTATTCCATGGGCATTTGAAAAGCCGTCTTCCACGGCCGTTCCACACTGATGATCAAAGAACAAAAGTAGATGAAGAGAATTTTGTAAAATTACTGACTTTTCCGACAATGGATACCTCCATCGTCAGTCCCTGCGACTGCAAATGAAAACATAAGAATTTCTGTAATAAGGAATAAGTCTGCGAAGATAATTAGTATTAGACATTTCTTACATAGTTCTATAGAGAGATGAGGTCGGATGTTTCATTTCTGCCGTGATGATGGTGATGATTATGATTATGATTATGTAGTCTCCTACATTAACGATGTGATTCAAAATTATTCTGCTATGAGAGATTGCGTTTTTTACATAATATCTGAGCGAATGCTCATGAATGGGAAGTGACCTTTTAAGCTGCGGCCACTGTATCCGGATCCGAGTTTTGAACACTGGGATCGTGGTAAGGAGAATAGAAATAGTTGCAGCCACTTCCGGCAGCAAGCATGCGACAATATGGTGGGACAATGAAGTTTTCCACGCTGCGCCGAACATTCTCCACCTGTCGGCATTGTGCAATGAATCAAACTTAATCTAAAGGGCCAGCAAGTTAAACTCTGAAGCATCCGGGGTGGAATTTGTGGCACAATAGAGTAATGGTACCCCTTTCGCGAAAATGCCGAGACAAAGCCAAAGAACATAAGTGGAACCCTATGAAATAGGTTATAGGGTCCCCTCTGAACAGCTGATAATATATCATAGCTGCTGCAACGCCGGTGATATTTTCTGGAGGTATCCAAGTTTGTCTCGCCATTATTAGTAACCTGACAGCACGGTATGAAGCGCTAAGCCAAAAATTTATACTAAAGCCCCACTATTTTGTTCTAAGCATGTGGTTAAAGGAAAATACTTCAAACTTCGAATAATGAAACGGAATGGAGAGAAGCCCTTTATAAGTTCAAAAGCTTCCATGTCTTATTGCCGAGACATGCAAAGTAATTTTCCATCCTCTCTCTCACTTCCACTGTTCCTCTTTCTTTGTTACTCTCCCTGAATAGTGTTCAGGAAAACTGGGATCGGATCGATGGAAGCGATTGAACTCTTCCTGTATGTGGTTCCAAAGAAAGAGAGAACCAGAAACTGATAACATTCCTCTGTCTGATGTCTTTCCCTGTTTCCGTTCTCTCTCTTTACTCTGTTCTACTTTATTCTGTAATCCAGTAAGCAAACTTTTTCGGTAAGAAAAGTCATGATGTATGTTACATACCGGATTCATTGGAGATGTGAGAAGCGTAGTAGGTACAGTGACTAGGCTACTGGCTAGGCGATCGAGGAACCGTGTTTCGATTTCCAACATGCGAAAAAAATTTCTTGCTTCTCCAAAACATCCCGTCTCCTATCTAATGGGCACCGCGGGCTCTTTCCCTGGAGGTAATGCAGCCTCATCGTGAAGCTGACTATTCACGTCCATCTAGTGCCAAGGTTAAGAAGGCGTGAAGGTATGCCTCCGGTCCACCCCCAAGGCGACAGTTTACTCTTAACTATAGTCACTAAGTTACTGTCAATGAAATACTATTACATCTGCCTAATTACGTAGCGTATACCACTCTTTTGCGTGTGCTGTCAGAGGACACATCCGGCTGTATGCGTTGAGCCTTGCAATGAATTAGTCTGGTGGTACCTCTGCTATACTGCGTTTCCACAAAAAGAAATATCCCTGGCCCCTTACCTGGAGCACAAATAAAGACATACCAACAGAGTAAAATAAAAATAAACCAGAGAAACGACGTGACACAGTCAGTAGAAATAAATAAAGGATACATCAAGGCCGCCCTATCTCTCTCCAACACTATTTAATATATAATACACGTAAACGAAATGCTTTCTAAATGGAATACAGAAAATATGAAGGGAATACAAAAAAAAAGAAATAAAGCCATAAAACCCTCCTTTTGCAGATGATTAGGTAATAATACCAGAATCTGACACGTTATTACAAAGGTCTGTACACACTTTACAAAATATAACATCAAAATATGGAATAATAATATCAACAAACAAAACTAAAAAACCGCATTTCAAGAAAGAGACCCCGTCGAAAGAGAGATGGTAATTCATAATAAGAAATAGAGCAAATAAACACATACAACTACATGGGACGCACACTGGCATATGAAGGAGGAAAAGATATGAAAGACAAATTGACAAAGTCTTAGAGATAACAACGATGATAAATCAAATTATAAACCCTTCGTACATACAGAAGAAAAGAAGAAACGAATACAGAACACATGAGCAATACCCACCCTATTATATGGCAGTGCACCTTGGACACAAAAAGAACAAGGTAAATCCACATTTGCAGCATCAGAGATGACATTTTGTGAAAAACGGCAAAATACACGCTCTTTGTCCACAAAAGAAATACCGATACTCTGAAATTAAGACACAAGTTTTGGAAAAAATTAGTAACTACAAAACTAAATGTATACAACATATTCGTAAAATCGACAGACCCAGTTTCAGGCAGGCGTTTATAAAATACCAACCAGCAGGGAAAGCGAAAGGAGGACTCCCACAAAAATACTTCTGGATAGCAATATTGAAACTGGAAGGGGCCACGAGAACTAAGTCCTTGAAAGTACGATGAAGATGACAACGATGATGATGATGATGATGATGATGATGATGATGATGATGATGATGATGATGATGATGATGGTGGTGGTGGTGGTGGCGACAGGCCTAATTATTACACTACATGCTACAGCATTTGGCATATCTACACTTCGTTCCACACGATGCAAAACCACTTCCAGATAAAATTAGGCACTTCCTACCATGTAGCTTGTTAACATAATGTGGTTTGTTCATGCTACGTGCAGTTCTGATGCAACGTTATAATATTAAAACTGATATATTTAATGTACACGAAAACTGCCAACATTTGAAATGTATTTTGTATGGTTTGTTATTGTGAATTCCACATGATAATTAATTACATAATTAATAAGTGTATTGAAAAACATCTCTATATTACAGTATGTAATTCATTTTACAGCATATGAATCTACTTTTTTCCATGCGCAACAGTCCCTAGTGCGCCAGGGGCTCCTTATAATCGAGGCTTCACGATCACATTCAGACACACCACACTCGGTAGGACTCCTCTGGACGAGTGATCAGCCAGATGCAGAGACCTCTATCTGACAATACACAACACTCATAAGAGAAAAACATCCATGCTTCCGGCGGGGTTCGAACGCGCAATACCAGCAAGCGAGCGGCCGCAGACTGACATCTTAGACCGCGCGGCCACTGGGATCGGCATATCATCCTACTAGAAGTCTGCACTTTTGTCATCATGTTATAAGTCTGAGACTCAGTTGTTGCACTGGTTACGTACAACACGAGTGATGTGGCAAGTACCAACTTAGTGTAAACCTTCTCCAGCAGACAGGCAAGAATCTCCATTACGTGAGCAGCTATGAACTATGAAAAATTTCTGAATTAATTGTAGCATCTGCCAAATCCAACAGCCTGCATTTATTCTCACGAATATCTGCATACAATGTTAGTTGCTGAAACGAATATTGTTCTGCCATGTATCGACATCAGACTCCACGTCAAATTTAATTCTTCTCTAAGCGCCATATTCTTAGAATATCATAAAGGACAATAGACGTAGATAACACTACCTTGATTGAAGACATCTCGTCATGTTTCGTAAATTAATCATGATATTATTAATACGTAATGCCACATAATTAACACCATTTATTTCCCCTGCCACATGTTTCGGTCTTGTTACAAGATTATTTTCAAGACCGCCAGTTGATCATTTCTTATGCCTCCACACTTAGTTCATATTACGCCTATTTTATCAATGTATACAGTAACATTTACCTCCCATCTACGCCTATGCGTGGAACGCCATCTCTGACAAAGAAGACCACAGAAAGAAACAAGCGACAAACACGATATTTCAGAACGGATGGAACTTGAGTTGAAAGTGCACGAATGAAATTTGGAGGGCGGTGATAGATTGCCTGTGGCTAGTATCCATACAGTATGACGTTTAGAACAGGGATACACGATGTCACGGTAATTGTAACCATCATTCCACGGCTCCGGGGTGATTTGTGGATGTTCATGCTCACACATTCACATTGTCGCACTTTTTCGTTTCAAACTGTGAGCGGATTATATCCGAGAAATATTTGCTGAATTCAACTCTTTAGTATCTAATCAACGACCATCAAAAACTTCACCAGTAATAGATCAAAGTTTCATTCACGTTGAAATTACGGACATACGATCTTGTAAAGTGATGCTAGCATCCTGCTGGTCTCCAATTTGATCAATAAACCTGGATATTAACACGCTCAAAACATTAATTTAATAAATCGATATTTCATTCAAAAGAAATTGAGAACAGATGAAACTAGAAGTACGCTATTTCTTGTGACATCCTCTCTAATATTATAACACCAAGACAGTCCATTTCCATACAGTACCATTACCCGGAATCACCAACAGCAGTATTAACACCAATGTCAATCTCAATTCAAATGAAAGCATGAAATACATTACACATATCTTAAGACAAAGAACATTACGAATGTACTGTGAATGAACTATGAAGACTGGCATTTCGCATTACGGCATGAACATGGAATGAGAATGTCTCAGAAGAGGGGGCTAAGGAAAAATATAAACACATGCGGGAATAAGTCAAAGGAGGACGAAAACGAGAAACGTAAAGAGAGGCTTCACAGAATAAAGGAATGAAAAGCTCACAACGTTTCGCTCAACCCAATAATATTTCCTAGGTTCTTAAGTGAATGAGGACAATTTTATACAGAAGTTTTGTCGGTAAACAATAATGTAAAGAAAGCTGACTGTACCTGACTGGATAACATCAAACCTTATCTTAGAGAAATGGGGCATGAAAGGATGGTTCTTTTGAAGTAGGTTTGTCTGAGGGTAGGATCGAATGGTGGCCTTTGAAAATATGATGATGAACTTCCCAGCCTTATAAAAGTGACTAATTTCTTGAACAGTTCAAATACTTGTCAGCTACCATGAATCGTGAAACAATTTAGTTGACTGTCCCTTTAGTCTTCTCCTTCAAAGCTCAGTGACCTCAATTTAATTTATCACTTCTTCACACTCATATTGTGCTTATAAATACGCAAGTTTTATAACTTACACTGCTTACTTGCCTCACAGACGTTATTGTGTACAACTCTTACAGGCTCAAATCGAAAAGATTCTAATATGGAAAACAAATTTTTAAATAACAGAATTTCTGGAAAGCATACTGACCCTTCATCACTCCGAATTGGAACTGGCATGCAAATACACAAATTTGGGACTCCAATTTTCTACAGAATATTTGAGTACATGCAAAGAATAAATAGCACACATAAAGATGGTTCTTAATAAAATTAGATATGAACAAATTCGATAATTTCTTGCTATTATACGCATAAAATATTACAATCTTGCTACATTTCCAAATTATTGAAACTCAACGGAACATTCCCACGGTTAATAATTAGAGTTCCTACCTTTTGGCCGATAATATGACAAAAAAGACGGCACTTTCCGGTATTCTTCCTGCAGAGTACTGACAATCTTATAACATTAAGGGTAATGTCCTGTCATTATGGCGCTATGGAATGGAAGGACCAACTGACATGATCACTACTCAACTAACACCTGTCACTCCACGTCGCAGCAGTGGCCTCTCCAGCTGAACACTCCCCCGATACTCACAGTTCCGGAACGGAAGCTAAATAGACTATATCAGCTGTACTACTTGGCTTCTGTTTACCAAGAATGTCATATGCGGAGGATCAGTACCTGGCATTAGTTGCAAAGAATAATTACAAAAGCCATTTTAAAACTAACTCCTTCGATCCAAAACACTGTATAAAGAAGGCCTTCCTTTTGTATATTACCATACCGACTTTAATTCATGTTGTTTGGGAACTGCAGTTGATGAAATTATGTTTAACTGATAATCTCACACCTACAGCCAATCCTGGAAAAAGAACTGGGTCTGAGGCCGATCTTTCTCTTTCATGGTACGTAAAGGGATCAGTAATATTCACCTTCGTAAGCTGCAGGTACGGCAACTGGGCTGTTGCCATTCAGGGGCAGTTCTTAAACGATGAGGTCTGTACAGGCATCTGGTAGAAATCCTTGGATGTGGGGATCAGTTCATTAAAATTCTTCGCCTACAGAGAACAAGGCCACATAGAAATATTCTGGCATAAAAATATGTTCGCAGCGGGAATCAGATCTAAGATTACAGTCTGTGAAAGAATCAATACAGTAGGCGCTTCAGGCCGCTGGATTGCTAGGGAACCAACACAAGATTCCAGTAAATTATATACGTCACACACTCCATATTTGTAATGTCGAACGACAAGGCTGTTCGTACAAAAATTGTTCCTATGTTTGTATTCTCTATCCGTAAAGAATTTGTAGCGCATTCATACATAAAGCTATATACAGAAATTCCACGTTGTTTTATATTTCAACAAAAGAAACCTTTCCAACAAAATTTAGATCCACAAATTACGTTCGCAATTGTAAGTGAGGCTTCCATATTATCATAACCTTTTACAACAGTATAATACATTCCTAAATCTACTGTTAGAACAAAGAATTATAATTTTCGATTACAATTATTTTCTACCATCCTGCGTTGTTAAATTTCTATAATCCATCAGCATATACATTTTCATAATCCTTCACCAAACGTTTATTATTTGTCTCCACAGCATGAAAATATTACTAGATTATATGTGTCCCAGGGGACAATGTTTGGTTGTATTAAATTCACTACTACAGTAGCAAAGTTACGCAGCGGAAATTCTATGTTTAACATCCCATTGTTTTGACACCAGCTATACACGCACAACACAGGAATCCTCCATAAATAATAAGTGACTGATTTTAACATTTTAATATTTTAAATGTGACCATCCACGTTTTAACTACGATACACGTACAACAAATTCTGACATTGCAGCACGCGTCAGTTTAACTGTAAAACTGACATCTCAGTTACTAATACCATCTAATGCAATTGTATACAGTACTGTTATGAGTTTCATATTAATAGCCTGAAGATGACAGAATTGTATCGAAACACGTTGCCGCACTAAAGTATGTAATATGCATTAATTGAGTCCGACGGTATTTAGATCCTTATTTGTTACATAGCGTATGTTTCGAAGCTGTGGTAACGCAAAACTTCCGCATATCTGCAGGCAGTTGTAATAGTGTAGCTGACATTTCTAGAACACGCAACTGAATTACATTCTTGTTGCTGATGACAGGAACTTAAAAAACCATAAAGGCGGTAAGGCCCGTACAGGCACTATAGTCACACCCACGTTAATTAGAATCCGTCAGTTCATTCAGAACTTGTTAGGGACATACGAGTATATTCATGCATGGACAGAGGGCACACGGCTATAACAGTCTTACTGCATAACTCGCTACAAACAATGAAAACTTAAATAAACAGCAAAGTCTCCCCTACAAATTGACACAAAGGTCTATGTCTTTTCCATGAGCCAAATATACGTTTTAGAGCATATAAATCTATGATACTGTACATATATAACACTAATCTATAATCGTGATAGGCGGACTTCCTTTTAACCCTCCCATGTTTCTGGATAACAAATGTTAAACGTTTCGGGGGCCAACCCTATGTCTGTCCAGGCAGCGGGTCAACCTGGAGAAAATAATGATGATCACTAAATTCAACTAACGGTCAAGGCGAGGCCACATAAATTACCGGCTACTTCATTCTACCCGAAGATCGACTCACGGTATGAGTTACAAACGTACATATCTTCTTACCAAGACAACGTCCAAAAATAATAATTATAAGGAGAAGTTATGTCTGTCGTTTGGTAAATGACGCTAAGTTATAAGCAGCATGTTAAGCATTTTGGATTTATTCACTATGTACCTTGTACAAAGAGTACAACAGTATTTAATAACATAACATTACTGTGCACAAAATTACAAGTCAGTAATAACGAGCAATAATATACTTATTGCGTGAAACCTGCAATGATACTCTGACAGCCACAGTTACAAACTGCTGTCGTTAACATATGACACCAATGACGGTGTAACCATTTAAAGATATCTCAAGTTCCTAATGTAAACATCTATCACCACAATTTAGCGTTACAATTCTGTAAGACTGAGACCAAGAAAGCAACAAAAAAAAAAATTCTAACGCTCTTTTTCGCATTATAGGATACATACCCAACACATGCAGATGATATATCGAGACAGTACTATTGGAACATGCTATATTATGTGCTTACATTTACGTATTTTATTCACATTATAGCCTTCAGTAAAGCACCATTCTTACAAACCGTGTTTCGCTGAAGATTTACCTTTAGGACCGAAACATTTTGCAATAGATTTATCAAGTTCACAGGAAGCACAATAGTTTACAAAACGTAACACGTTTCAAACAAATTACATTCAGGCTGATTAACTGAGATCTTTTCGGCAACACGTATGTGTTCGGAAGGAAATTGTATTTTTGCTTGCTATAAGCGCGAAATTCGAATATCACAAAGAAAATACGAAAGGACGTGCGCATATGCTGTGATATATGAGGATATAAGAAATGTGATACTTATTATTATAGTTGTTTGTGGCATCAATTTCCTTCACTCCAGGGAGTAAATCAGTTAAGGGTGCTTCACAAAGAGGGACACTGTACAGAGACATGGTTCAGCGCTCCACAGCCTGTTACAGACTGGACTATGTGGAGATTATACCGTGAAATTCACTGTTTTCTGCTGCCCAGCAATAGAAATCAGTGCGGGAGCATCGCAAAACGGTATGAAGCAGATTTCCACGTGTTTCTACTGAATGTTCTTTGCATTTGTCATGGTTCTATAATTCCTGTTAGTAGGCTGTAAAACACTTAGTTTCAAATTTCATTTATTAATAAAACAGGCGGCTTTGAGTTGGGCTGATGCTTTTCTAAGAAATCCTAAGAAATAAACATAAATAAATGCATAAATATGCGTAAAAATATGTAAAAAGATACATAAATGTAAACATAAACAGAGTTCATAATTTTCGGATGTAATTATGAACAGCAATGGACCAGAGAACCAAATTCGTAAGAAGAAAACTATTAGAACTAGAAAAGGAAAAGTAATCAGGTGAATAAATGCACGGGCTTGAGGATGTAAAACTGTTACATGCACAGGTAATGCGCGAAGATACAGTCCCTAATTAACTACGCAAATAATTAGCAACCAACTAACACCACGGAGCAGAGTCCTTCTTAAGAAGTAAACAGTTCCTCACCTAGTCAAGGATTTCCCCGTATTCTATAGGAATCGAAAGTTCGGTACCGTGTTCACAACAGCCCACCGTTTGTTCCTATCCTCAGAGCCAGCTGAATCCAGTCCACGCCTTGACAGTCTATTTCTTTAAGACGGATTGTAACTTTACCTCCTCATCTAGGACCCGGTCTCCCATGTGTCCTCTTTCCTTCAGGTTTCTTTACCAGCCCCCTGTATGCATTTCAAGGCTACGGGCTGGACGGTCCGGTGTTCGAATCTCGGCAGTGGAAAGAGATTTTTTTCCTTCACCAGAACGTCCAAACCGGCTCGGTGGCACATCTAGTCTCCTGTTCAATGGGGGCGTCTTTCTTTCCCGGAAGTAAGGCGGCCAGGGCGTGATGTCGACCACTTATCTCTAGGTAGCGTCGAGGTGAAGAATGATGGGAAATATACTCCTACTCCTCCCATACGCCTTGATGGCGTGGACAGGAAAAAAGTTACCTTAACTTCTATCCATACGTGCTACATTCCTTGCCGACACAACCCCTAACATGAAATATAGCTTGCAATAAGCTTTCACAAGAGTAAAAGGCGTAAGATTGCCTGGAAAGACAAATTTGGAATTTATAGTCTAGGAACGAGATTCAAAACACTCAGACAATGTGTATAATTACAGATAAGAAGATGAAGATCATGAAGTTCAAAAAGTGAAAAGTACGGAAATAGCATTAAGATTTCTCAGGTGGTCAGAAATACCGTGACATAAAGACAACGTAGAGAATACTCAGTTGAGTTAATAATGCGGAATATGAATTTAATGTAACAAATATCACAAAGACCAAATGGTTCCTGCTCTGTAGCGGGAAACAATCACCGTCTCTCTGAGAATCTATGAAAAACGTAAATACACGGTAGGCATATTTGCAAAATGCAGAGTTTGTAGTGTTAAAGCACGTGGTCATACAGTTACCACTGGGTCTTTACTGGCTGATATTTAGCTGACGGGGTCTTTTTAAAGAACACAATGACACGTCGACAAAGTAATTTAATTGTGTAAAAGAATCCAAAGGGAAACTGAAGTAACAAGTGGACAGAATTACTAAAGATTTACTGTGAAGAAAAAATATTATTTCAGCCGCATGCGTCATCCAACCCGGAAGCAGGCAGTTGTTGATAGTCCAAGGCACAACCCTGTGAGTCTCCTACAGAAATGTGGCAAATTTATGTTTCCTTACCATTACTAGCAGCCTTTATGTACTTACTCAATATCATCTTCTTAGGTACGTGTATATAAACTGTCAGTAGTGATAAAAAAATTTGAGTAATAAAGCCACATGGTATGAAACGAAACAAATGAGAAAAAATCAAGAGGATACTCAGTGACGTTAGCTGAAGTCCGGCGAAAATTCAAGCCAGGATCCTCAAATGAAAATGCAGAGCTTCCAACGCCAACCAGCTTGATGGGCGGGGCATTAAAGAGACGAGTGCTGTATTTTCATTTCCATTACTAGTGTTGACCGTTAACACATACATACATACATACATACATACATACATACATACATACATATACATAATACATATACATACATACATACATACATACATACATACATACATACATACACACACACACACACACACACACACACACACACACATACACACACACACACACACACATACTATGTTAGTTAAATAGATCGCCTGTCAGTCAGTCATATGTACCATACATAATTAACAAGCAGTTATTAATCCATCTGAACGGCGTTTATGTCTGAAATGCCTACCAAAACCAATTTCCTGTCACCCTCAGAAAATGCCCTGTAATCGAGTATCAATTCGAAAACAGCAGACGGTCGGACGGTTTGAGTCTATCTGTGGCATTTGGCGAGTAAAGGTGAGTGACTTGTGTTCATGAACAAACTGCACTGTCCAGGTGAATGCGGTTTTGCTAGGTATCCCATACGAAGTGAATCCAACCGGGACGCGGTACGACAGCTGGTGTCCAGACCACTGCAAGGTGGTTCTGAACTGGCAACGGGGTGACCAGTGTCTCCAGGGTGGATATGGGAAATGAAACTCAAATAATGTACATTCTAGACGTACTCAACTTGACGAATGTCATATAATTCACACTATACAGATTAAATCTCTGAACGTGAATCACACTATTTACGGCACTTATTCGTTACTAATTGTACCCGTGGGAATAATCTGCACGTAGAAACAGTGAAATATTCAATCAACAAAATTCCAGCATCTTGATCTTAACAAACATTAGCCTTTTAAAGCCTAGCGGTAACTTTACATACCATCAGGTTTAACATTAAAAAATTCTACGTGGTGCCCACATTACGTTTATGTGTTTTGTACGGATCTCAGAACAAACAGCAACTTTTGCCTTATAAAACATTAAGAGACTGGTTTTTATAACCGAAGTGGAGAGTGTTTACAGCGCGGTACGCACTGAGTCCTTATATAAAACAGATACGTTCCGTCTTTAAAGGGTTAAAAATAACACTTACTAATGTTTCATGATGGGTAATTTCTTTCGGATATCAACGGATCATAAGCTATGTGTAAAAAAGAACCAGTCGCTTCCTACTACGTTTAAATAAGAACTAAAACGTTGAAATCAACAGTCCTGCCTCAGTCGGAGGTCAAGGGAAGTACATGAAATATGTTAGCTTCCCTTGGCTTCAGTTCTGAGGTAGCGTTCTCAATTTTTAGCGTTAGCTTTGCGGTTTTAAAAATTTGAGAAAGAATTAATAAAAACAGAGGACATTGCCATCAATGCCGAATCATACGCTTCCTAAAAATATCTGTTTTGAAAAGATCCTTTCGGTAGTTCAGTACAGCATGATGTCGCAAACAAACATTACAACATGTATAAAGCTTTGTGTCAAATATCAACCGTGCAGTTATAGTCAGACACATTAATGTTCTATACAACCTTTTGAGGCGGGAATATTATCTATAAAATATTTACTTTGAATATGAACTTCTATCTCACAAGCAACACTCTGCTATCCATTAAAAAACTAACGGGTCAATGACATTTCGAAGAACAAAATAGGCCATGTACGTACAACGTAACTATGTGGCACGTCCGTGTAACCACCGTTGCAAAGGAAAGCAACAACGCGCTCTCTGTACACTGTTCAGCTATGCAACACTGTCAACAATATAACAATATTTACTGTTTCTCATTGCTTTTATGGCGAATTGACGTCGCCGGCAACAATAAAATGTACTCAGATGTTCACATCAAGTTTCCGATATTTCAGTCATATTTTAAACAAAAGTAGGGTTTTTGGCAGACTTTAGTTAAAGTCTCCAATATGGAATTTCACAGAAATCCATCCAGTGGGAACCACGTTGATAGGCTACATGCGGAGAGACAGATGGACGGACGGACGGACGGACGGAAGGACATGCCGGAGCTAACAGGCGCTTCCAGCGGTTATGCGAGCTCGCCTAAATAACGCTATTTTTGTTCTCTGAAAATTGCGACAAAAGAAACATATTCTGCAGGCAACAGGCATGGTTATTTCATCCTAAATCAAGTGTTACACACATTTCGCACTGTTGTAAAGAAATGCACATAGGCCTATATAGGCTATGTTCTGTTTGTTAGACAATTTAACGGCACTTTTATCAGACTCTCAAGTGCATCAAATATATGAAGAGATGCTTACTAACGGAAGCCTTAAGGAAGAAGAGAGACAGACAAAAGTCGTAGCCTGTTTTATAATATTACCTTGCATTCTTCAGGAAGAACTATCAAGAACTTTGTGACACATCGCCGATGGACAAATCAGTTGCCGCAGTCGCAGAACGAGCAACGATACCCAAACTGCCAATGGGAAGAAGAAGAAGAAGAAGAAGAAGAAGAAGAAGAAGAAGAAGAAGAAGAAGGAGGAGGAGGAGGAGGAGGAGAAGAAGAAGAAGAAGAAGAAGAAGAAGAAGAAGAAGAAGAAGAAGAAGTCGGTAGACCATAGGACATTGCTGTTCATTACCACTCTGATATAAAGCAGCAGTGTATCAGCACCTTCAGTGTTTAACAGGGAGCGTCTTTATGGAAATAGAATAATAGAGAACCAGGACTGCGTGCTTTTCCAGTTAAGTGCACACTGAATATAGAACACTGTCGAGTGCGGAAGTTGTTATAAAGGACAGGGTTATGTGTAGTGTGTGGAAGGGTACGGGTCTTGCTGGGGCACGTGCCATATGCATTCACTGTACCAGAACGGAAAACATGCCGGCAGGTTGCTTCCACATAACTCAGCACCCAGATAGCCTAACCAGTACAAATTCGCAAAGCTCATGTGCCTGTTTCTCACCAGTTACATTTTATCCAGTGGTTCCCTAACTACAGAAGAATTTAGTTTTCCTCATTCCCTCAAGGCAATATCGGTACAGTTTCTAGAATTAGGTTTCGAATGACGCCTTCGAAATTCTATTCACGGTGGTCTCTTTTTTTCTGGCTGCGAAAGCCCTGGTTCGATACCAGGCCAATCCAGGTAGGATTTATGCTGAGCGAAGTGGCATTGGGACATGTTTTCCTCCGGGTACTTGGGTTTCCTCTATCAGTGGTTCATTCATCTACCATCGATCCTAAATACTTGCACTCGTAGCAACTGGCATCGTCATTAAATAAACACTCCTCTCTCCATTCTCAGACATATTTTTATCCCATGTAACGCGCCAGTGTACCTTCTACAGTTAAAACAGTGCATTTTTTCTCATGGTGCAACAGCCCCCAGTGGGCCAGGGCCTCCTCATTATCGAGGCTTCACGATCATACTCGGTTAGACACACCACACTCCGTAGGACTCCTCTGGACGAGTGATCAGCCCGACGCAGAGACCTCTACCTGGCAACACACAGCACTCACAAGAGACAGACATCCATGCCCCCGGCGGGATTCGAACCCACAATCCCAGCAAGCGAACGGCTGCAAACCCATGCTTTAGACCGCACGGCCACTGGGTTCGTAAGAGAAGAAAATAGTCTCTCACCCTAAGAGAAGAATGTTTAGAGAGGAGCAGAGCTGGAGAAAACAATTATTAAATAGAAATGAGTTGTCTACGAATGAAGACAGCGCTTTTGAGGAAATCACGGGCTGCGCCATGATTATACACGAACAAATTTACACATGTGATAAGACGTAGAACATTTTAGTATTTGTAACTGACAAACTGCATATCACGCTGTCTTCAACATTTGTAGCTCCCTGAAGACGGCTGTGACTTTCAGCCGAAACAAGTACAGGCAATAGCACGAGTTACGCAATTAGTTACAGAAAGACTTGTGTATATACTGCCTCTATATTCGGGGTTGAAACTGTAGATCCACGCCAAAATGTCGAAGGCTACTGTATCCACCTACAGTGTTAAAGTTGTAGGTATGGTAAACGTTGCCCCGTACAATGCCAATGAAGGCAGAGAGGGGGTAAAGAGGTGTAGCTTAATTCACGCTTCACCTTGGCGGTAGATGGGGATGGTCGCTACCTCCAGGAAAAAGCCCCGGTTCCCATTGTGGAGGAGAATGTGTGGGCCCCATGGACGGTCTGGACGGGTATGAAGACGTTAACATCCATTACCCCCAAATGAGCCCGAATCCCGTACCATCCAGCTAGTAGCCAATCATAACCACTACGTTATCCTGGCTCCTGTAGTGGTAGGTAGGTAGGTAGGTAGGTAGGTAGGTAGGTGGGCGGGTGGGTGGGTGGGTAGGTAGGTAGGTGAGTGGGTAGGTAGGTAGGTAGGTAGGTGGGTGGGTAGGTAGGTAGGTAGGTAGGTGGGTGGATGGTAGGTAGGTAGGTAGGTGGGTAGGTAGGTAGGTAGGTAGGTAGGTAGGTAGGTGCCAGTATTTTGTTGGAATATAATGCCTCCATCTCAAGTATCCACGGTGGCAGTATGTTCCTTCGAAACGTCTGTACCCATTTACCGTGCTAAAATATACAGTGCCTCTTTTGTGCGCATATTCCCCAATTCATCATTCACAATTACCCTTCCATTCGTCATTCTCTATCGTCAGCAGCTGGAAAAGCGCCACTAAATAAATAAAAAAAAAAATGAATGCCGTTGTTCAACGTGCGAGTTCCAGATCAGCTGTAGCGGACTGCAGTGATGGAGTGACCCGCTGCAGTTCTACAAGCTTGATCAATAGCCCTAGCTGTATAATACAGAGCAGCGAACACAAAAACATTCGCTACCACAACGGCAGTCTGCCTAACCCGCTCATTCACTGATTTCTCCCGACAAATTTACACTC
The DNA here is from genome assembly GCA_013340265.1 of Coptotermes formosanus. Lineage (NCBI taxonomy): Eukaryota > Metazoa > Arthropoda > Insecta > Blattodea > Rhinotermitidae > Coptotermes > Coptotermes formosanus. Next base: position 121,760 of record BLKM01000477.1, on the reverse strand, counting down.
CTTTGATATATCTTCAATTATAAGAAGCTTAAAAATATCTATAAATATATTCTATTCAATAGGCCTCTTACAGACTACAAAAATTCAAAGACTAAAAGAATTGTGTATTAACCCTTTAAAGACGAAGCGTATCTCTTTTATACAAGGACTCAGTGCTTACCGCGCTGTAAACACTCTACACTTCGGTTATAAAAACCAATCTCTTAATGTTTTATAAGGCAAAAGTTGCTGTTTGTTCTCAGATCCGTACAAAACACATAAAAGCAATGTGGGCACCACGTAGAATTTCTTAATGTTAAACCTGGTGGTACGTAAAGCTACCGCTAGGCTTTAAAAGGTTAAATACCATTACTTACTTCTGTTCAGTTGACTGACTTACTCTTGGCGGATTTAAAGAGTCTCTTAAAATGACACAGTTTAAAAATCGAGGAATACGGACAGTGAATCCCAAATGTACTTTGCAGTGACTTAATATACATTATGCAACATGTTTCGGCTTTAACTGAAAGCCGTCATCAGGCATTAAAAATTACGTATAAAATATCACTTACATAAAACACTATAACATTTAAATGCTCGAGATGTCCACTTTACAGTATTGCGCGTATATTGTAAAAGCAGAGAATGGTGCATTAAAAAGTACAGATATATAGCAGACCGCCGTGGACAATGGTTCCTAATGTAGTTTTATGCAGTACTGCTTTGGTTGGTGCCCTCATGATGGTCCGTTGCGGATCGAAACATGTTGCAATACTTTATGTGATATTATAATATAAATATCTGAGAAGCAATATTGTGCATTTTGTTGGTCTGAGACCTTCTTTAATCTCGGCGCTAGATGAGTGTGGGTGGTCAACGCCACACCCCGACGGCTTTACCCGCGAGAAAGACCCGGTCACTCTGATAAAAAGATCGGCGTCTGATATAAGAGTAAATAAGCCTACTGGAAATACAAAACATTAAAGGAGTTGACTTAGGATAGCAATAAACTCTAATAGTAGAGGGAGATTAGTAAGACGAATAATTTGACGTTCGAAATAAATTTTGAGGTCGGTACATGCATCAACTTTGGGATTCATAAAAGTAAGATAACCGCATTTATGTCACAATTTTATAAGAATAACCGTTTTCGTAAATGTTATAAATCTTTATTTCACCTTCAGTGAGATTACGTATCAAAAATAAAGCTTGCCCGTAGCCTTTTGTGCACAGTCCCACATCACAGAGGGTTGCAGCACTTTACCTAATCAGTCAAGGAGATGAGCCACGGATCGACATTGACGAAGACATAAGCATTAATTTGACCGCCCATTTTATGTACTGAGGCACATATCACATAAAACCCAACATCCGTGTCCTTATTCGTTGGTGATATCAAAGTAAATCAAACAAAAATCAACGAGGACTGACAAGTGACTGCAGGAAATAGGCCATGATTAACTGAAGGACGCCAAAAGATTATATGTCCTATAATACGTAACGAGCTGCAAATTAAAATATGTTTTCTATAACATCCGAATGCGTTCACAAAGTACTAGCGCTTTCGCAGCTAAAAGCCAAAAATGTTTCTACCATCTTCGCCATATCTTCCCCATCATCCGCTGTCGTAGCCACTGGAGAATCGCAGAAAGGATTTGCATGTACTTTAGTACTGGACAATTCTATTAAGATTCTCAGTGCATGAAACTTTTGGTTGAACTCTGCCAAAAATAACAGACACTGAATGTGATGACTTAATTGTATTTCTGAGAGCATCACGTTGCATAATCATCGGATAAAAATGTTTCAAACAGGAGTTACTGACAATATAGAAGCATGTTTCATGTGCAACAGACTATTTGCAAAAGACGCGTTTTTCAAGTTAATTAAGCAACGCTACCTTTATGCTGTACCATCTCGTAATAGGGAAAACCCACCAAAATTGTTACGTTATACGTAACGGTAAATTTGTCCCTGTGTAAGCAATGAAGGCACATGGGACAGCAAATTCATAACTCTTCTCCTTCTTAACCTTGTAAACAGACAGACGTACACGGTCAGAGTCACACCCTGACCATTCCCCCATATTCCTTCATGGTGCGCACAGGGATAACTTTAACACTGTGAACCGTTAGATCTGCGCTCTTCTGCGACATCATGCAGCGTTGAGTGGTAGTTCCGTACCGACGTTTCGGGACAACGTATCGGTCCTATCTTCAAGAGTCAAGAAGTCTTCTTGGACTTCGTTGGGACCGATAGGTTGTCCCGAAACGTCGGTACAGGACTACCACTCATCGCTGCATAATATCCCAGAAGAGCGCGGATCTCATCTACATCGCGGCGGAAGCCTGACACAACGTATTGTGAAAACTGGTCTGTCACCCTAAGGGAAGAACACAGACAATACAATAAAGTACTGCAGGAAGCTACATTATGAGCTCCACAATTCATACATTTCTCCAATAAGTTAATAATAAGGTCATTAACCCTTTAAAGACGAAGCGTATCTGTTTTATATAAGGATTCAGTGCGCACCGCGCTGTAAACACTCTCCACTTCGGTTATAAAAACCAGTCTCTTAATGTTTTATAAGGCAAAAAGTCGTTGTTTGTTCTGAGATCCGTACAAAACACATAAACGCAATGTGGGCACCACGTAGAATTTTTTAATCTCAAACTTGGTGGTGTGTAAAGTTACCGCTAGGCTTTAAAAGGTTAAGACATAATAAATGTAATGGGCGGGACGTATAGAGCATACAGCTGTCCCGGAAAAAAATTGATATATTCAGGCGGTAAAAAAACGATGTACTGACAACTACATTTCTTATTCTGATTGGAATAAGGGAGCATTTTCACAACAGCGCAGTAAGTTATTATTGTATGTAGTTACACAAATGGCAATAAAGTTCAATGCAGAAACTGTCGAGGAATAATATCATAATATCCTACATTCTGTCCTGTGTTATGCTTAAAGGGTTTTCCAGCATCAAATAAAATGGACAACTGAACCTCAGTGGTAGAGCAGATAAGAATTTTGGAATAAAATGGTTGCACCCGATTTAAGGTAATACGCAGGCAAAGTAAAGGTAAAGTCACTGCACAACATGGACGCATACAAGCAGCCGGTCTAGACGCTTTGGCACGGAGACGAATTTAGTACCAAAACCCGGAATCGAACCACGACGCCTCGAACGTCCAGCCCCCAGCTTAGTTATTATACCGACTGCGCTACCCCGGCAGGATTCCCTTCAACAGATTTATGAATCTGTAGGTCAACCAGTTCAAGATTCGAAATGGAAAGTTTCTAACACACATCTAGAGCATATTCGCAAAAAAAGCTGACATGTTTCTACTTTATCCTGTACATTACAGCGCACATCAGGTCTACATACTTAACTGACACAAATATGTAACCCGGACACAGCAGGTAGCTTTACATATTTCAGCCGAATGTTTTTAGTAAACGTAATAGCTGTAGATTGCCCCCTTCCCCTTCTCATTGACTATTTTACCGCAGTACGCAAGGGAAGTTTCTTCGTTTTATTTGCTTCACCACATCACAAATTTGCATCAAAATAGGTTGATAACTAAAGCTAACGGTTTTTTTAAGAAAATCAAAGTGTTATAGATAAAGTTAATTTGACCATAAAATTGAAGACACGTTAATTGAAACTGCTTCATGTGCCCAACCTGTAAATATATAGCCTCCACCCCTCCAGGGAGTTTGGCCCACTGGCCTAGTTTCCACTGCTGTATTTACAACACTCCGCGGCCGAAAGCTGCAGTCTGACACAGACCGAATTACCGTGTGTGATGTACGCAACATACAGTAAGTAGGCCTGCAGTTTCTCTGCAGACTTCCCCCCCCCCCCCCCACACAGAGAAAATATTTTGTTAGTCATAATAAATCAACGTTCCTTCAAATGTCGTACTTGATAATTCTGTATCTGATAGTACAACTGCACAGACAGTTCCCTCTCATCCCCTGAAAACTTAACCGTACAACTGACAGATAATCAAGAATATAGGTAAGGTAAAGCAATCCCTTTACAGGACTGGACAGGCCCTTTGGGTTCCAGGAGGTTGAGGCTCCCAGATTTGTAGACAATCGACACATGAAAGTGGTAAGGTTGTCAGCCCTACGCACCGACCGCCTTTACCCTTCAGGAAATATTCCTGGTACTCATTTCTATTAGAGGCTGAGTCGACCCCAGGGCCATAGTGCGACCGAAAGGATTAATCAAGAATAAACCTAGCAGTTACTATAAAAGAATGGCCTCGAAAGAAAGCGTTTACTTTAATTAAATAAACTCAGCACAGAAAAGTTTAGCCGAGTAACATCTAAAACCCTCCCATATTCAGGCACCTCTAAGGGAGCGCATTATTATTTACAATGTGGCGCTGAATGTGTATGGATATAAATTAAACTGGGGCTTAGTTTTCTTGTCTTTGGCCTAGATATTTTATAAAAGTCAGCAAATCCAAAGCCTATTTTCATTTATATTTCTTAGTGGCATGAATGCACGTCATAACATCAAGTTTTCAATGACTTTAGTACTTTTAAAAAGTGTTAATTTCTCCTCACTCCTTAAACGTTTCTATATGCCTTTCCCAAGCCTGGAAGTATTAAAAGAAATATTTTGGCACCTTTCAGTTCTTGATGTTGGCTGTACATATGAAATGTGTTGCCACTAAGAGGTATTCTGTTACTTATACATTCTGCTCCTGTTACTAATTCAGCAAATCTCTTTATGAATGTAATGCCGTTGTGTATCACGACATTAACTTCCCAACGGTGGCAGCGTGTGGTCAGAAAGGGGAACCTGTCTTAGCGGTACACAGCAATGCACTGTAATAGAGGGAAGTTCAGGATACGATACGATTGTTATTCCGTCTCATCGGAAGAATATGCCTGTAGAATCTATCTCGCCGAATTAACGACAATCTGCATAAAAAAACTACAAGTTTTCTTCAACAGAATGCTCGTCACCAGGTTAAAGAGACTTACTGCGAAGATTTTAAGTGTTCACATAATTGTATTTTTTGAATATCAATTTTTTAATATTGAAACGCTTATATACTTATGAATGCAGGACCAAGATCTCAATTCAGTAACACAGTTTTAATGTAAATGCAATTTGTGTACATTTTTTAAATGTCAAATGGCCTGAAGATGACCGTTCCGGTCGAAACGCGTAGCCACGGATAGTCCGACGAACAGATATTGAGTGTCAATAAAGTTGTGGAGACGGTAATTAAATGCTGCTTTAAACTTTTAAAGCCTGGCGGTAACTTTACGTACGACCAGGTTTAACATTAAAAAATTCTACGTCGTGCCCACATTGCTTTTATGTGTTTCGTACGGATCTCAGAACAAACAGCAACTTTTACCTTATAAAACATTAAGAGATTGTTTTTTATAACCGAAGTTGAGAGTGTTTACAGCGCGGTACGCACTGAGTCCTTATATAAAACAAATACGCTTCGTCTTTAAAGGGTTAAAATCTCTTTACGACGAACCTTTGGGATGAAATTTGATGCAGTCGATTTAAGCTTCCTGCTCATGTGTTTTTAATTTACTTCTTATTTAACGACACTGTCACGATCTGAGGTTAAATGGTGTCGACGTTTTGGATGATTAGTAAATAACTAGCTGCTAAGGATGCAGAAATAAGGGAGTGCCTTTGTATCCTCAAGAAGGGACTAAGAAAATATAAGAAGAACCTCAGTAAGGATAATCTGTCTTCGGTATTGGACACGGAGTGTCCCGAAAAGGAAGGATAGATGTTAATTGGTCGACCAAGTTACCACGGTGCTTCATGGAAACCGGTTGCTGTTACACCGCACTTGCTTGTATCACAGTAACACTCGTTCAACAACTTACTATCTGAACCTTCTTAAATATCAAATTTCGTAGAAACTCATGTAGTAGTTTCGGAAATAAAAACTATAATTCGAAAGAAACGAGAGCCGGTTTATATTTGATTACGTGTAATTCATGTAAACAACCCACAATGAGAGTCAGGTTTATTGAATGCATTACAAGTACGCTTGGCAAGACAGCGTTCTTTACTTTTCTTGCGGGTTCATGCGGTAAGCCATTCCAGTGTTTTATACCCCCTGTCACGTATTTACTTTTATAAAGGAACCTCTATTACACACGCGATACTGTGATTTTGCTCCGTGTTCCGTAATGCTTTCTTTCTTCGATGATTTTCTTTCTCGTGTCTTACGTTAGCAAGGAAAGTCTTTAGAATTTTATACGACTTTTCTCAATATTTTAGGCCGTAGCTTCACTGTTCTACTTACTACAAATTGTAAATTTCTTTTTAGTACAAAAGGTCGAATTTTCTTGGATCTGAAACAAAAGCCTGCTGTCACGTACTGAGAAAGAATACGACACAGGGGACTAAATTCACTTCAAGTAAACACGATCACCATTTTAGCCAGTCAAAGAGCTGGGTATTTTGTTGAATTAACCAACTTTTACTTCGATAATCAACTAATGTCACAGTCTTCTCAAAATGTTATTCGACCGGTCAAGGGATGGACTGTTCTTATATAATGCCACCTTCTTCAAAAGGCTCCCCCTTTTCACTCCATTCTGATCCATGTAATTCAATCGCCGTAGACACAACGATTTTCTAAAAAAAACTGTATTGCCATATAGTACCCTGTACGTTTCCTCGAGCAGTTTATTTCCCTAGGGTTCCTCAAATAAAATTCTGAACTTATGTTTCATCTCCGTCATAGGTACTGCATCCCTGTACGTTCCTGTTCACAATAACCTCCTTGCTTACAACAGCTTATAGGCATATAAAACGAAGAGCAAAATTATGAAGCTCCCCATCATGTAATTTTCTCCCTTTTATGTCCAAATCTTCCCCTCAACACTTCATTCTCCAGTAGTTTCAAAGTCTGTTCTTCCGTCGTAATGAAAGAACAAGTTCTGTACGTACATACATACATACATACATACATACATACATACATACATACATACATACATACATACATACATACATACATACGCGCGAATCAAAAGGCAAAATTAAAGTTTGCATACATACATATATATTTATTTGTTTATATCTGCGTATGAATATTTACTGTTTAGTTAACTGGTACGAAGAAAAATGAAAATTCCCTACTGAATACTAATAAAAATCACCCCCAGTTTTTTTAGTGGAGAAGGGCCCCGCAGCAGAAGCTACGGACGCACCGCAGCATTAAGGCTTATTGTGCAACCCTGTGATGAAGATGAAGTTCATTATTTTTTGTCCTTTTCCAAGTAATGGAGCACCGATGGAATGAAACTGACAGGGGAAAACCGTAGTACTCGGGGAAACCTTGTCCCAGTGCCACTTTGTCCACCACAAATCCCACATGGACTGAGCCGGTATTGAACCCGGGCCTCCGTGGTGGCAGGCCGGCGGTTAACCGCCTGAGCCATGGCACGGCCATCACCCCAACTTAGTATGCTCTTAACTTTGTTACCATAACTGCCTTTAAGATCAGTTTTTTAACACTGCCCTTGTACCTACGGCTAATTCTCCCTACTTGTTTCTTCCCTTGTGAAATACTTTACAAACACTTTCACTCCACAGTGCATGTTACAATTTATGCTCATCACAATCGTGATAAAATTATTTAACAGTGTATATATCACATTATTAACGACTCCACTCTGATTTCGTTTAACATATTTTGCATAGAAAGACTTTTCAAACAAGAGTTACAGATCGTGCAGAGCCAAGCCTATGACCTCTGCGTTATACACAACCGACATATGCTTGTGAATATCTTAACTTCTCACTTTGTCTGATCTGGCTTCGTCCTAGGCTCTCCTTAAAAACTTAATTTTTGTTGCTTCGAATTTACTGACCTTTATATCCTTCATAAGCCAGACTTCACTTCCACATGAAGCTGTGGCAGCTGCTGTCACTGTAAAATTTCTGATTTGTCTTTTCCTTCGTCTGTCGTTCTAATATTCTGATTTTTACGCAAATCACGAGCTCAGCTCTACATTGCTGCTGACACAAGTTCCTCTCTACGTCACTGCACTTTTGATGAATTTCTGGATGATTCTACTCCTTACGAGACGCCCATTTCAAATCACACGAAAGCTACAGTGTATCAGACTCTCATGCTGCGGTACACACCATGCAAACACAAGCTCTGTTGGACATCAGCGCCGTACATAACATAGTCCGTGTCTTCTACATGGACTGTTTGCATGCAGTCGTTGAACTACGCCCTCTTATGGATACGGCTCATCTCCGTTAGTTAGTTGACATAAACTTGGTGACATTTTGTCTTGTTTTCATTGGAAAATAACACTTCTGTCACTCTCTGAAAAGAATGGACACAAATAGAAGCTTACGAACGCATGTTCCGGCCGTAAGTGTCGATCCGTTTTGTAAGAGTTACTTGCGTGGGTACTTTGTATTCAGCGGGAAATTAAAGTATGCTAAATTTATATGCATGTGGTTCGCACTTGAAGTAATAAAATAACGGTGTATTGTGTACACTACTAGTGCTACTGCAACTACTGCCACAGCAGCAGCAGCAGCAGCAGCAGCAGCAGCAGCAGCAACAACAACAACAACAACAACAACAACAACAACAACAACAACAACAACAACAACCGCCGCCGCCGCCGTCGTCACTATGCCTGTTATAGGCTACACCTGTTGGAAATCACTGTAATATGTACATTAACCTTTTAAAGCCTAGCGGTAACTTTACATACGAACAGGTTTAACATTAAAAAATTCTACGTGTTACCCACATTGCGTTCATGTGTTTTGTACGGATCTCAGAACAAACAGCAACTTTTGGTTTATAAAACATTAAGAGACTGGTTTTTATAACCGAAGCGGAGAGTGTTTACAGCGCGGTACGCCCTGAGTCCTTATATAAAACAGATACGCTTCGTCTTTAAAGGGTTAAATTATGGTGTCATTGCACTGTTTTAATTACTCGTATTATTTTCTTCATTTTCAATTACAAGTGAACCTGACTGATGGAAATGGAGTATCATTTAAGTAACAAATATCTACAAATTTAAAGGTTCATAGCAAATCTTAATGAACGGTAAAGGGGGCTTTTTCCCCGGCGTGAGGCCAAAGTGTGAAGTTGATAACTTAATGTTGAAGGCTTTCATGGCGTGGGGAAATATTTACTTTCTAAAAATAACTGTATGCGAAATACATACCATTACCTCTACACAAAACACAATTATCTGTAATATACTGGGATACAGCCGTTAACAATTTACGTGCTACATATCAAACAGGTATGCATTTATCACTGATCTCTTGAAGTTCAATGTCCACTTTCTTTGATAGTTGTGAACGTTTGATGTTAATGCCTACCCCTTTGGGATTATTTACATACAAGAGAAGAGTCATAAAGCTATTTTGGAGCAAACTTTGCTTCATTTCTTCCTTCTTTTCACGTATTGTTAATTTATTCTTATTCCTTTTACAGGTTATTGTTTGGTCAGACATTCATATTAGAGAGCTGGGTCTGCCTCCGTTTATGGTCACGATTCATACTATTGCTATTATTATTCGCCATCATCAGTCACATTCCTTCTGGCTCTCTAACTTTAGCAAATTTCAGAGACAGGTGGAATAATTCTTGGATTTAAAGTAGACTTTCTGAGCTATTAACTAATAAATATTCAAAATTCAACTTCAACTGGTGTAAATTCAACTTGGTCATGGTATTTTCCTGTCACTAGATATGATAATTTACTATTACGACTCAGTCCCAGAGCAATGGTTATGAGAGTGTGTAGATGAATATGAAATTCATCTGAACTACATTTAAAAATTGCCTGTCAAACATTTGATATAAAATAAATCAGTCAATGCGTGCGCCTTGTGCATAAAACAAAAGCGCGCACACATACAAACACACACACACATACACACGCACACACACACACACACACACACACACACAGACAGTGTGAAATTCTAGATTCATGAAGTTTAAGTTATGATATTCGACTTTTAACTAGGTCTTTCAATTTTCGCTGTTCACAAAGTAAAAATATTTTATATGTGAGCTAGCTTATAAAAGAATAATATTTTGGTTCGCAACACAATTCAACAGTAGGTTCTTTCTGCCTGCCATTATCATCTCCACTGTCATTTTATCACCGACAGCAAAATGTATAGGGAGTTTCGGCCACTGGGTGCCCCCGTTTAAATGTGCCCTACCTGTACCCAAAGTAAGGGGGACAGAAGTACGGACGGTCAGTGATCATGCCAGGTGACATTAAGCCATGAAGACACACTTAAGAATGAATAGCATTAGTCACGTTTTGCTGTATAGTGTCCACGCTACAGGCTTGACAACACAGCAATCGCGGCACCGTCTCTACATCAAACCTGAGGCCCGCCCAGCCTCATATGGAATGCGTAACGGGGTCCCTTCCCCAGCAGTAAAGCGGCCGGGGATTGCAACTGACCACTCATTTCCATCTAATGCCGGGATTAATGATGAGTGAAGCCATACCTTCACTCCCCATGTGCCTTCACGGTTCACATACAGACAGTTTAACTATACGTCTTACGCATCCGAGAGCTCTCCAATAATTCGTCCTTTGCAGCGGTTGTCAGGATGTAGTTTCTCCGGGCCATGCGTCAGTTCTCCACCGGCTGTATTCTTCACAAATATTATCGTAAAACTATTCATTCAGAAAACAGTGTTCGTATTATAGAATAAATGTTTCCGTGTTTCCGCGAACAAGCACTTAGACTTCACTTCTACTTAAAAAAACACAGCGTGTATTTGTAAACTTTCATCGTTAAGTTTTAAAAATGTGGTACTGTCAAAGTAGATGGATTTTCAAACTTTCTAATATATTAAGTCTGTTTACATCCCAAACATTGCACGATTTCATAAACACACTTAACGCACTGAGTTCATTTACAGAATTATGATGCATTGTTTGAATTTCAAATTCATTTGCACAAAAATTATATTGCCTGTGTTACACTATATGTTACTACGTGATAGCTATTTAACAATGTTTATATATATAATTCTTTTTCGCGATGCTCTTCGGCCTGCTTCCAATCCAAATATCCGATTCCAATCCCCAACTAAAGTTAAGACACTGAAGCTTAGTAAAATACTATTATTATTCCTATATCAGGTTCCTTACGTAGTTAACTTTGTAGACAATTCATAATGAAATACTTATGAAAAACTAAACTTCTTTCAAAATTCATACGATCTGGACCCAGCCAGCCTCTACAGAACTATCAAGTGGGTTGAACATCGGCGGCTTGAAGCTAACCTCTCACCGATATTGATTGCCGAGCTTAACAACACGCGGTAACTACACCGCCACTCACCGCTATTAACTGCCGAGGATAACAACACGCGGTAACTACAACGCCACTCACCGCTATTAACTGCCGCGCATAACAACACGCGGTAACTACCACGCCACTCGCCTCCATTAACCGCCGAGCATAACAACACGCGGTAACTACGCCGCCACTCACCGCTATTAACTGCCGAGCATAAAAACACGCGGTAACTACGCCGCCACTCACCGTTATTAACTGCCACGCATAACAACACACGGTAACTACGCCGCCACTCACCTCCATTAACTGCCGAGCATAACAAAATGCGGTAACTACACCGCCACTCGCCTCCATTAACTGCCGAGCATAACAACACGCGGTAACTACACCGCCACTCATCTACGTATCTTCATACCACGAAACACGAGCAACATACATTTTTCATACAACAGTATTTTCAACCCCATTAGAAGAACATTAAAGCAGTAGCATGGGTGTGACACGATCCTCTGATTTCTAGTCTAACAGAGAGACTTCCTGCAGCGAAACAGGCGAAGGAATGGTAAATATTGATTTTAATGTAAAACATCCCCATTGGCTTGTTGGTATAAGTACATATTTTGTTCAGTCTCTACAATCTGACCCAGCAAGTCGTTTGACACACGTTTTTTCGGCCGATAAAAAAGTGGTTTCAAACGACTTGTTGGGTCAGACTGCAGAGACTGAATAAAATGTATACTGGTAAATATTGGGCCAACAGTTTCACTACGTACTTCACATTATTTCGTCTTAGTGAACCACTGTGCAGATGCGGCAAAGGTCCCTGTTACATTCAGCGCCTTTAATAATGCGCTACGAATTTGCTCATGAGTAAACATACTGATTTAGTCTTTGAAAGAAATATTGTATTAGAAATTCCAGTCCAAAATTACACTTCTTCCTGTGTTTGAGTCATATTCTAAACTTGACCTGCAAAATACACAGGTCTTCTCAACCGAGGTAGGTAGAACCTTTGCTATAACTTATTTACGTCACACGAATTTTATTTTGTTTATTATTGCATATTATGCGCTGGTCACATAAAATGCTGTAAGCTGTACTTTTACGCCCTTTCGCAGAACAACGGTGAAAGGCGACTATTAGCCCCATCATGTCTGTTCGCCCGTTCGTCGGTCTGTCTATCCGCACGGAAGAGCGCGACTTCCACTGGACGGATTTTCATGAATTATATTTGGGATATTTACTGAAATGAATCAACACATTCCGATTTTGGTTAAAATTGGATAAAACCGATAGACACATTACACGAAGACCTACGTATATTACTGATAATATTTTTGCCGTGACTGTTCTCCATAATCCAGACAGAGAGTGTTTCCTGTTAGGCACGCGCTTGGGCTGAATAAAAGGAAAGCGATGTAAACAATCAAGCACGATGAATATCTCATTGTTTCTGAGATATCGATTATAGTCGACTGTAAACCTGTTCCTGCGATACGGGGAAATCTTTTCGTGTGTTGAGTAAAGGGCGGAAGGGAACATTTCAAACATGCGGGTCTTCAGAGTTCTTCTTCAAAATAGTCACGGATTTATAATTTAGGGACAACGACAGAGTGAAAGCGTCAGAAGATTAGCTCTGTCAACGTTTCATAGCATGAGGATTCAGTTCTTCTGTGATGTGACGCTGTGTCGTTCCCACCATCACAGTGTCAGATCACAGAAGAACCGAATCCTTAGCAACACCTCTATGAGAACCACAAATACCTCACTTCCTAACTTGTTATGATATAGCTTACATGGAAATTACCTATAGTGTACAGTATTCGACCACTTGAACACCGGTGTCATATATCACTTGAAACATGGGCGTAGATAGTATAACGTCAGAGTAGTAGCCTGTGAAAGGCTAATCTCTCTTCAAGAAGTAATGGCGAAAGTGTATAGGAATTCGTTTAGGAAGTAATTTCTGAACTGAAACATTAAAAAAGGCTTTACCCACGAAATTGATGAAGCAGGTTACAGGGGCTATAAGTAATAAACAAAGCATCTGCATCAACATCGCCGTTAGATGTCGCAAACTTGGGGCGCTATATTCGACATTGGACTTGTACAAATATTTTGGATTCGTTTATTTTAAGGCTAATTGTGTAATGCATGTAAGGCAGTGAAACAGTGGGGTAATACTGCTATAAATTTCAGCCATTGCCTAACACTGTTTCGTAGGGGGTACAATTTGAACTGAGCCATTCTAACAAACACGCAGGTCAACGTACAAATCTCAGGAATCCTTATTGAATATGTTAATTGTAAGCAAAGAATTTAAAAAATCATCGTTGATAAACTGAAAATATAACTTAGAACAGTCACTCTAAAATTAAATGCATACAAAATAGTTGTATTGCCGATCCAAGCAGCCGTGCGGTCTAAGGCGTGGGTCTGCGGCCTTTCGCTTGCTGGGATCGTCGGTTTTTTTATTCTGGCGGGGGCATGGATGTCTGTCTCTTGTGAGTGTTGTGCGTGGTCAGGTAGAGGTCTCTGCGACAGGCCGATCCCTCCTCCAGAGACGTCCTACCGAGTGTGGTGTGTTTGAGCGTTATTGTGATTCGTCGATAACGAGGAGGCCCTGACACACTACGAGCTGTTCCGCCGTTGAAAAAAAAATAGCTGTATTAGGCAGAATGCGGAAGTAGGTGTAATATAATTTGAAAGAAGAAAAAATACTGTCTACAGTGGCGCTATGCTGGCGCCAGATTGAAGAACCTCTTCACAGATGTCGATATAAGTGTCGAAATTATCTGTCGTCGTAAGCAGCTATTTCATAAACCTTCAGAGCGAAGAAGAAATGTATAGCATAAATAATGGCGATTGCAGCGCGTTTCTTGTCACTATAGTAAGCACGTCACAGGATACGCATGCTTTCAGACCCGCTTGTGAATTCCAGATTTCTGTCCTTAAAATGATTTTGCCGCAAGGACCGCCTGTCATTATTCCGCGCACTTTGTCGTGGAAGCAATCATCACATAAATGGGTTGCCAATGTTACTGCACGTTACGTGTCTCTGTCGTTAGGACGCTGCTGATATATGGTGGTTTCAGCTACCACTACTATAGACATCTCTTCGAACAACTGCTGCGTTTGGTGTGTTTCTCACGTAATTCCACATGAACAAGCACGTTGAAGTAGCAGTACCTGGACTTGCAATTGGAATGTGTTGGTTAGAAACTCCGCCGGAACACCGACTACTCCGACCGAGTTTATTCGAGTTTCTCTGGGGGAGGCCCGTAATGAATAAGTCGGCATTTTACCTCGACTAGATGATGACTGCTCCCTTCCCAATACTTTCCAATTTATCATTCACCAGTCACCCTAAAATTGACACTTTATAGCACGAAAGACTCACAGGGCCGTAAGCTAGACCACACGAAAAACAACTCCATGTGCTATACTACTGAATTTTTTAAAATTAGCATTTGAGTTTTTTACTGATAAAGCAGCTGGCATCTCTTGATAAAAATTGTTTTTACTCACTGATTATTTCGCTTAGTAATGCTAAATTAATACACTCTTCCGAGCTGTTCACATCTGTACTTGTATTATTTATACATGTTACAGGTTTAGACACTTCACGTCCTGCTAGGAAGCCAGAAGCACAGCTTCCGCGAGAAATCAGACAAGCAGAAGACAGATTACTTTGTGTTTTATCGACTCCTTCCTCCCTGTTCGTCGGCAATTCTGATTTCAAATTCTGGGCACTTCGTTCAATGTCGGTTAAGACAACAGTGCGACAGTAAGAGTGGTACGGAATGTTTCAGAACTGGGAAGAAGCTACTGTTCATAAGAAAAACATCTCCAATATCAACAAGGACATCGCCGATTTCTTTTAGAGCTCTGTGTTCTTGCGCCAAATTTCAAGTGTCCTAGTTACAGGACTCTTATTAACGTCTTCATCCAATAGTGGTAAGTACGAGTGATACAGATAAGTGTACTGAATGACAGACACATGTACAGAATGGGATGTGAAAGTGTGACAGTACTGAAATGAAATAGAGTCGAACTCGGTTATAACGTCATGAAAGGGACTGAATATTTTGTGTCATTACGAACGAGTGTTGTTAAAACCGAGGAGTATAATGTTATGGTTAACAGTGAGGAATTCATTGGTACCACAGAATATCAGGCGCTATAGACGAGGTGTCGCATAAACGGATGTCGTTATAACCGGGTTTGACCTATTTTAAGGAATCGCTAACATAATGATAGAATTTAATGTTATTTAATGTTCATAACTTACTTTTACATATTTTCTCCTCCAGATGACCCCCCACGTCATTCGATATATTATCGTAATCCCTGTTCGAAGTACTGCACAACTCGCTGCAATAAATTATCGTTAATTGTTCTATTTCTCTCCGTAATGCGCACTTTTTTTTGGTGCACTGAGGAAAAGCTGCATGCACTTTAGACTTGAGATACATACACACACAGGAAAAAGGCCGGGACTGTCAAGTCCGAGAAACGTACTGGCCAAGGAAGGAAGCCAAATCGTTAATTTAAGGGTCCTGGGAACATTCTCCTAAGAAAACACATGGTTCGTCTTGCTGCATGGTGCCTTATAAAATCCTGCTAAAAAATACCCTATCTTTTGCCTGACTCTTCGCAGTTCCATGCCAGAAACGTCTGCAGCAAAGTGCAATATCACTCAGAACAAAATGTAGATATCTGGTGGTTTCCCTACAAAAAATAAGGCCCGATTATATCAACTGTGGATACCCGGCACCAAACGGTTGCTGTTGTATTGTTTCTGTTGTCTGCCTTGTCGTCGTCAAATATAGAGACAATTTTCAGCACATAGGCATATCGGCAAACACGAAAGATAAATTTTATTTAGGGGAAATAAAAATAAAGTTGCTGCAGGGGTGCACAAATCCTGGGCGCTAGATCGCCGCAGCGACTAAATCTTGTGCGGTGGCACCTCATATTTGTGGGTACTCAGAATGGAACTTGCACCATACCACCCTGCTGGCACCTAGAACTTTGAGGTGGCTTCTCAGTTTTTTTTAAATTTGTTCACCCCTGAGTTGCTGTGTATAAAGTGAAGGTAAATACCCTGAGCAAACTAACAGTCCTAAACGTTAGGTTTTAGTGAGTCTAGAAGGAAATTATTCTGTAATATACAGACCTATGAAACGGCAAAAAGGCTGGCATATATTCAGGCGTATAAAAGAGGAGTCTAGTACAAGCAGGGGTAGGAAATATTTTTGCGACCGATCGAATATGAACCAAATGTGCAGAAACTTAGCAGAGAATTAAGAGGATACAATAAATCATGCTTCATATGAACACGAGCACTCATCAAAAAGCGTTAAAAATTGTGACAGCTAGGTTTCACTTATTCAAATCCGCACTCATTTGGTGACTACGAAGAGTATCGTTTTCTGGGATGTGGCACTGCACAGTCTGTTAGAAAGAACGCTAGAAATGTTTCATAAACACACGTGCATCAATAGCCAGGGTAGAAGACTGCGAAACGTCGGACAATTGCTACCACAGCGTACCGCGTCACATCCCAGAACACTCTAGTTTTCAAGGCTATAAAAGGAATTTAAGACGTTCATTTTCCTTAAGGCTTCCACCTACAAAGGAAAGCCAGCCGGAATAACAAATAATTACAAAAGTAATTATGCATCTTTACTTCTAATTATTTTCATTAAGATCCAGTTTATCCATAATAAAGTTGTAGAACATAAACTCAAACTTTCACACCGCTACCATTTATATGAATTTTAACACTAACACATCCCATGCATGTTCTTAATTATCTTTATGGTCTTTCCCCATTCCGAGCTTCAGATAATATTGCAGTACAACACGTACAAGAATGTATAGATGCGGTACAGACGCCATGTTGTTTCTAATCCTTCCAAAACTCATTATTTATTCACTTCAACCTCAACAGCTGTGGTTATCATTTTGGTATTATTGATGGTATGTAATTTAAAATTAATTATTCTATGTGGAGTGGCTTCTGACTGTATGATATTAATGACAAGTTTTATTAAAATTCCTCAATTAATTCGGAAGTAATTACAACACACCCAGAGACACACACGCGCGCGCGCGCACACACACACACACACACACACATACACACACACACACACACACACTCTCACACACACACACACACACACACACACACACACACGGGAAGTATGACCAAACTTATGCAAATAATCTTGTATAGGCGATTACAAACTGTTCAGTTACACTATTGGGAACAATGCTGTTTGAATAGGTAGTATGAAAAGAGCCTAATAATATTATAAACATAGACCTTTCTGAGATGTGGATGTGATACACCGGAGCATATAACATAAGTGCAATGTTTTCTGTCAGGATGATATGGGGGTGTCACAACAGGATTGGCTCTGTTGGTGCCGTGATGGCGGGGCTGGAGTTCTGAGGGGTTGTAGGCCGACAGTCCGAGAGACGGGGAGGAGTTAGCTCTGCAGACGTCGTTGAACCCTCCTCCAGTATGACCTTACGCTATACAATTCATTCAACAGTACGCGATACACTATTCTTACTACAGTCAGTGGTGGTTTGTGCACCTTTCGCATAATTCACACACACACACACACACACACACACGCACACATACAAGCAATTCTTGTCAATTTTAGAAAATGATGTCGATATTGTAATATGAATACCCTGTACATTCATGTGGGAAATTCTACCTGCCCACTCTCATTCACGTATAACTCAGTGTTGCCTGGCTTGAGGAGTGCGGACTTGCAGCACGGTGACGGGAGTTGATAGGTTGATTTACTCAGGGCGGCTTGGATCTTAGATCTCATGTATGATTTGGTCCGAAGGCTTTCCCGATGATAATTTGCTGTGTATTGGTGATCTGATAAAACAAGTCACATTTACTGTAGAATCACACTGTTCCTTACCAATTCTTCACTTTGTTGTCTTTCGCCTCAGTTGCATTAGTTTGATGTCCACAGCTCAGCTTACATCCGAGAAGTTATTATTATGTAACTGATGCCTAATTTATAATAGCTAAATTAATTGTTACGCTTCACAGCTAGTCACCGTACATACGCAGAGACCACTGCTACTAAGTATACAAAACTTGTAAGTCCAAAACCGAAAGCCGATGTTAATGCTGCCGGGTCCCGGAACAGTACACGGACAGTTACCGCCTTACGTTAGGTTTCCTTTCCTGAAAGTTCTCCGTAACTCAAAATTTACTTTGGCACCACCCCCACTTACTTATCACACCTCGTACGTTGCATATGCGTTTTTACAATGTCAGTGTACACCTTTAAAATGTTATTTCTATCGGTTTTTTAATATGCAACACACAAAGTTAAATACACTTAACAATTACAGTATTAATAATAGAGTCCAATAAATATTACATATCTATAGTAGAATTTTCTGTAGCTCAGAATTTTTTACCTATGTCAGAGTTTACGTAAGTCGCACATCACGCAACCCGGACACTGCCTGTAGCGGCTCTTCCGCATCCAAGAAGAGAGTGCCTTGCCGCACTTTAACCTTTTAAAGACAAGGCGTGTCTGTTTTATATAAGGACTCAGTGCGTACCGCGCTGTAAACACTCTCCGCTTCGGTTATAAAAACCCATCTCTTAATGTTTTATAAGGCAAAATTTCTGTGTGTTCTGAGATCCGTACAAAACACATAAACGCAATGTGGGCACCACGTAGAATTTTTTAATGTTAAACCTGGTCGTATGTAAAGTTACCGCTACGCTTTGAAAGGTTAAAGACGCTCAAGAAAAGTGCATGGAGAAGGTTCCGCACTGTCAACAATTTCAACCCGTCTAACTGGTGCAGAAAGTAGTGGGTTTGCCTGTATGAATTCTACTGGCCAAAACGACACAAAACCTTGGTTTGCCTTTAACGTCATTTTGGCATGTGGGAACGAGCAGATTACTACTTATTCCGCTGTCTGTTTTACACCAAAACTCGGCGTAGACCATTAATTATGGCGGCAAGGAGTTGGCATTTAAGCTTGAAGTTCAGCTTGCCTTTCAGCCAAAGTTCTGAAATGATTCACGATTTGTAATTTCTAAACAACCAAACGGTGATTCAGTTTGTGTACAAACCACGACTATGTCAATAACCTAGATCGCTAAAGACGCTGAGTAATGAGGATATGGACAATGCTGAGCTTTCGTCGTGCGGGTTATGTGTCTGAGAATTCGCCGTCTTGGAGATGATAATCTCACCTCACGACTCTGTGATCCGACAAATCAGACATACAGTCAATATGTTACGACTAAGATACCGAATAATTCAAGGCAGTGGAGCATAACACAGATTTCTCTTCATGATTCATAATGTGACCCGATGCCCAGTGTTCTTAGCATCAAAAAGTGCGACAGTCAAATTCAAATATCTGGCCAACTTTGCAACCCTCCGGTTCCGCGTTTCTCCGTGCAACAATTTATCAATCAACTGGCTTCGTGTTTGAATCACGTACCACTGGACCTGAATATGAGTAAGATATTCAAATTTTCGACACTACTGGATCATTCCCAGTACGCCTAACGCAAACTAATCGCCGGAAGTACCCTAAGAAGACTTTCATCTAAATTATATATATAAAACTTCAGGTGTTTCCTCATAAATAACATAATACTTGTCCATTATAAAGAAGAAACTGTTAATCCTTTACAATGGAATAACCGCTGATTCCCGTGAAAAGGATATGAAACACATACACATTGTGTGGCGAAACGAACAGTTTGGTAAGTTACAGCTTGTGGTACATGTAGGAACCCAAGTCTTTAAACAGCAAAAGCAAATCCACACGATAACTGAAAACAGTACGAGAGAATGAGTTGTCATTTCATTACCATAAACTTCACAATCACTCCTACAGAGTGCATTTTCTTATTCTCGTAATGCTGTCCGTAGAGAGGATGACATCGCTGCAGCACATCGACCGATGATGCCGCTAGTTCTGCAGTGCTCAGTCCGGGGACACAAAACATTCTTCTGCTAGCCTACTTCTAACCATTGCCAATCCAGCCCAGAAATACGACCTGGTTTGCATCATTTTATTAATCCTTTAAAACCGAAAAAAGTGAAAACTTCTGCCTATCTATCTCGGAAAGTTCACAGGCGTCGCCCGTTTGTCCTCCTGGTAAAAACAGCATGTAGATGAAGATGGGTATAGAACACTGGTGGAATATAGGGACTAACTGACATAGGAGAACGGAATTACTCGGGCAAAGCCAGTGCCACTTTCCACCACGAATCTCACACAGACCTACCTGGGATCGAACCCGGTTTTCCGTTGTGAAGGGCCAGCGACAAACGACCAGAGCCATGGCACGGCCATTTAAAGACAAAACTAGCGTAAATTATTCACAAAAATTTAGCTCGTACCGCGCAGTAAATATTCTCCTCGCTTATTTAAAAAAAACTATCAGTTAATGCTGTACAGGGAAATAATTGCTCTTTGTTCCAAGATCCATACAAAACACATATATACTTTGTGGGCAGAATGTACAGTCCTTGAATGTTATACGCCGCAGTGTATATAGAAACCATAATTGAGCTAAATTTTAGAAGCCTTATAATCTAGCAGAATACCTTGGAATGGGTAGATTGCTACCACACACCCAGGCCCTTCACAGCCCGACATATAGCTATGTGTACAACGTATTAATTCTTCCCCTAGGTATGCGCATTTAAACTTAATTTTACACATGAGCAGCTAAATATAGACGTTGACACGCCATTAAAACACGCTCATACACTACACAAACACGCTACCACACTACTCCCTGATTAATCTTTATCCAGAATCAATTAGATCGCGTTAACTAACATTTAATACGTATAATGATCATTATAAATGTCCGTCTTTAACCGTCGAATTAACTACACTTTCAGAAAAACCGAACAGAGAATTGTAATGTCGTACTGTGTTCAGAACATACAATAAAGAGGTCGCCACTGCACTTTATCGCAGTCCATTATCTCACGTCAGACAAATTGGCATTTTATAGCATTGCGTGAGCACTAAGCTGGCTTTAACACTACTTCATTTCGTTGAAATGTGTGGTACTTAGGAATATTGAACATGAATGTAACATGAGACGCACATGACCAATGGGAAGGAAGCTGTTACAAGGGTATCCGTGAAGGCACACTTGGAAGATGAACCTGACTATTTTGAAGCCAGAAGAGCTGGCCAAAGACGTGCCTGACTGAAGGTATAGATTTGTAGTTGACGACAGTGTGAGGAACTTAACGATTATCTAGTGTCGAATGGCAGGACAAGATATACAAGCAGACAGTAACAACATCATTTAAACGGCTGGAGGAACTGAGGAAGATCACAAGTAATCTCCTGATAGTCTGTGTCCCACCATAATTTCCAACAGGTAACATGGCGGTTGTTATAGGCCTTAGCTCTCGAGCAAATTTGGACAAGCGGGTTTCGATACCACGCCCACACCGAGTGTAGGGCGCCGTCACCCTTCCTTTAAACCAATACCAGCTTCTCTTTCCCAGGGACTAAGCTGCGAGTGTCTGAACTTGACCCCTAACTGCACCTTGCACTGGAATTAAGAATACATGCATCTCCAGTGACCGCGTACCCTGTAAGCTGTCACAGATTTCGCTCGTTAAGAGAAGTCCTTAGGCTAAGGTGTCTTAGCAAGTTGTAAAGAAAGTATGTATATTGTACTGTGCACGATAATATATTGACCGAATGTCGTGGCTGTGTAGTGTCTGTCTTGTATTCTATCAGTCTTCAGTTCGATTCTCTACCCGCAGACAGATTATCTAACTGCGTGTTGTTGGGGACTGCCTGCAAAATTCGAAGAACAAAGAAGAGAAATTTGTGATTACAAAGCATAGCCCTGTTAGTATCACAGGTCTGACTGTAATGCAGGTCTGTCTCCATTATAGGCTTCTATAGAGCATAGACTTATCACTGGAAAGATATTTTTTCAGACGGTATATTTGTGTCTGAATTAAATCAGGTTTTTAAGGCCAATTAATTACGCAGCACCAAAGAAAGCATTATGCACCTACATTCAGATGCTAACTTCTAATTTTATTCCTCTGTCCCTCATTTCCTCCACGCATATTTTGTTAAGTACCATAAAAGTCCGTCTCATCATGATCATATTATTTCCCATTCAATGTTATAAGTTCTTTTTCAATCAAAAACGTCCTTAAACTGATACATCGTCAAAATATTTCTTGTAATATTTTATTTTCTTAGCCCCTTCTTCAGTATTCAAGGATTAGGCTCGACAGCCGGTTCCTAGCAAGATTCCATTAAAAAAGTGCTAATCGTTCGGGCACTTAGTACCGCACCTTGGAAGGGGTACCGAGTCATTGCAAGGACTCTACTGACACATGGCAACAAAACAAAGAACAATACGTGCAATACATTTGTAGCGTTCGCTCTGTTCCAGCGATTAAAGCCTGGTTTTCTGAAACATTCTATATTTCAGTAGATGCTAGAATAGGGTAGTCATTGCAGCGTTGAAGCCACGGGCTGGACAAGGGACGAATCGTTTTTTAATTTATTTCAGGGTCAAGGAATTATTATTTTCTCCAAAGGGTCCAGACTGGCTCTGGGGCCCACTCAGACTCCTCTGGCTAACGGCGGATATTTCCTGGGAGTAAAATTGCCAGAGCGTGAAGCTCAGCAGTCAACTCCATCCAGTGCTGAGAGGTATGAATGAGTGCAGCTGTATCTCCATTCCCGCCTCACCATACTTCATGGCGTGCACAGAAACAGTTTTACCTAATATTCCAATGGAAAGAGGGCTTCCATGTCCTCTAAGAACATCTCTCTGTGTTGTAATTAACTCACTCTGTCCCACAGCAAAATCATTTCATTACCTGAGGGTGTGGCCAAGTGACCTCAGTGAAATGGCGCCCTGGTAGAACACAGACTTTGCCCACCCACGCAATCACTATCTGCTAATCGCGATGCACTCGGAAGTGTACTTAGCGTTTCCTTACGGAGGTGTTTTGGAAAATCAATTACAATTATCATTATAGTTTACGTGTAATTACAAAATTAGCCGATACAGCTCAGCCCGTGTGTAACAGTAATGCTTCACGACCGGGTTCGATTCCCGGCACAGTACCTATGTCTATGGGGCTCATGCAACTTCCAATCCAACGGCTAGTCTACCAGGAACCACATCCCCTGACATAAAGCGTCGGAGTATGAAGTTGGTCATTCACCTCTACCTAGTGCACAGGATAAGAATGGACCAACCAGATAGGGACTGTCCAAAACAACAGGATTTGTGGGACGCAATATCGCAAATGATGACTCGGTACAACCGTACTCAACGCTTTTCACTCTTGCTGTTTGAGAGAGGTGTGTATCTGCTTCTTGGACATGAATAATCTTCAGATTTACTATCACCCACCGACATTAATGATTCCAAAACATTCCTTTGGAAAGAGCGTCTACTGGGTATTATGCACAAAGAAAAACATAAGTCATATTCGATATGTGGTATGAGAATACCACACAAAAAAAGCTTGAATGCAGCCATAAATGTAATATGTTAATAATTTTGGTGAAGGAAAGCAGGCCCAGTCGTAGAAAAAAGTGATAGTGTTGCTCGCCTGTACAAAGCAAGAACACATTAGCATTGCCTGACCTATCCACGGAGACAGACTTCAAACGAGTGCATCCCCTGTTCGAATCCTGGTATTGCCATGAGTGTATACGACTTCAATGAAGGGGAATGCGTCCGTACAGGAGCGTCACGTACACACACATCGTACTCGCATTCGACGGCAAGAACCATGCAGCTGACGGAGTCATCTAGGCCATTACTTTGCCAGCACGTACCTGGCACACACTCCATCTATGGAGCCGAATTCAAACTACTAATTACGGGCCCTTCATGCAGCAGTGTCCGGGCTCAAACAGCTAATAACCGCTCACCAAATTGTGAAATTTCCCTGTATTTTCTGGGGCCCTAAGGCTTATTACTGTGTTTACTAGAGCTGTCGCTGGTCACTACCCTGAGCCACGCAAACTCTCACAGCGATGTCAATAAAAATGACGTCTTCTGGACTATTAACGCCATGTCGAATATCTTCGTACCAGCGATGTAAAGCTCCCGAACGAGTCACAAGCAACGGATCAGTTACTTGAAGGATTAGATCCGGGTCTCGATTTCAAGGACCTGTAGGTTAAGATTCCGGGAAGTTGCGATGTGTAAACTGCTAAATAGCAATAATAGTTTTAGTATTTACGTAGCTCTTAGTATTTATTCACACGACGTAACACCCCAGAATCTTATCCGACGGATATTGGAAGTCGAGACCCTGATCCCATCGTTCACCCGTCTGACCTGGGTTTGACTCTCGTTCGTGAACTTGTCGCGTCCAGCAAACACCCACGTATATTTTAATATAAGGTCCTTACTTTATCTGACCCATTTCATTGGTCGCTTCCTGTTGGTTTCCATGTTGCATGGGACTTGGCTGACTAGCCAAGCCGCTTACACAACTGTCACAGAGGGGTAGTTATACTTGTCTGTTTGGAGTTGCGAGGTCAGTCAGTCTTCAGTCGCTGTGGGAATATTATGGCAACATCATGTCTGCGTACAGTGTACCTATATGTTAAATATTGGTTCGACAAAGTGCATCGTCGTAAATTCAGGCACTTGAAATAGACCCCACACTCGTACCTGTCTAGTGATAAAGCTTGCTTTCATGTCGGCGGATATATGAACTGCCAGAATAACAGGTAGTGGTCTGCAGCAAATCCTATCTTCATCCAGGTGTAATACACTTATTACAACGCGTGGACCGCGACTGACGGCAAATACGAATGGCGGCGACCGCTGGGCTACTTGTGGCCATGCAGAACGGTCCATGAAGTAACCAATATAATGAACCAAATAAACTAAGGACTCTGCATTGTACACTAACATGACTCGCTAAACGGTGTGAGCAGATTTAATGACCGGTCACTACGATGACGTACAAAGAAAGAATCGGATCTCGGTGATTTCTAGCGAACACCGCCAACTTTAGACAAAGAGAATAATACCGAGCTCTGTGCTGTCATGTAAGGTTAGAAATTCAAGTATTAGTAATATTACTTTCAACTGGCCGCTACTGGTTTGTTATAGTTTGATAATAGATGCAGTGCAGTAATTATTTAGTTACTCGTCGCATACCCTTAATACAGATGACCACAGATATATCAATATTATTGTGGAACATAATTGGCTATATGGGTATGTGAGGTTATGTTAATTTTTTCTCTTGAATTTTCTGTTAGTAGTTTTCGGACGCAGTGGCATCTTGTAGCAACATAACTGGATCATGATGTTCCTCGTACAGGTTTTACAAACCATTCTT
The DNA here is from genome assembly GCA_013340265.1 of Coptotermes formosanus. Lineage (NCBI taxonomy): Eukaryota > Metazoa > Arthropoda > Insecta > Blattodea > Rhinotermitidae > Coptotermes > Coptotermes formosanus. The sequence goes on along the minus strand of BLKM01000477.1, from coordinate 96,041 downwards.
TCTACTGCAAATTAAGAATACTTTTTTTTACGTTAGTAGTGTGACACTTACGTGCTTGTTTCAGATGCTTTCGCGCACAAATCCAACACTTGAAAGTTGATCTTGCTTCTGCTACAAACCCATGCTGGAGGACGCGTTGCCCCCTTTCCATCACTGTTTATTCAACATTCTTGCGGCCAGTTTGAGTATTCTGTGTCACCCACTTGACAATACATTACATCGAATGAGTTCACGAAATGAATGCTCTCATGCAATCTGTGAAAACAAGTTTACAATATGGTCACCACGCATAGCAATTCAACGTATTTCGTCCTTGTTCACAATTATAACCCTCATGTAAAGTATTCTAACCTACCAAAGCGCCATGACCTGCTTCTGAAGTGGAGGATATGTTTATTATTACTAGCTAAAACACAAATGAATCGAAATTACCCAGTGTAACTGCTCGTTATGTTATAAAAACATACCGGATTTTTATTACTGTATGTAAAACACCCATTAAAGGATAAATGTTTAGAGGCTCTTAAACATTTAGTAATTACTGTAACAAAAGTTCTGATAATTGAGAAACCTTTTTCACATCATGTGATACCAATCATAAACTTTTAAAAGCAGTATATTCTGAAGTTGTGAAATATGTGAACAGTTACAAATGATACAAGATTATGAAATACCTCGTATAAATGTTATCATGAGTTTCAATTTTTTGCAACATATTCTGGTGTTACAGAAACAAGTTTCACAGTTAGGTACTACTGTGGTTACATTAATAGACTTACAATGAGTGCCCTAACGCCAAAGAAGTCTGGAGAATTTATTTCAAAGTTTGCAAAAAATGTGTTAATCTTACCTGATGGCATAAAGAAACTGGCACATGAGGTAAGTTCTGAAAGAAAGTAATTTTGTTAATAGTTGCAGTTTAACCTATGGCTACGCCATTTAAACTTACCATATTTAGAGGCTGACTGACCAGTTAAACCTAATTTAAATTCCCTTCCTGACCTATGCATAGTACATGAAGTGTGTCAGGGGATGAGCTTTTAGTGTCACCTATTGCAGTAGGTGAGTCTAGGATAACACTAGTGTGTTTATGTGTCAAGGTGTATTCACATGTATGCCTGAATGATGTACTGTAATGCCTTTAACTACTAAATACGCCAGCATAAGTCGTTTCTTTGTGTGGAATGATGGTAAACTTCTCTTCAAATGTAACTGACAAAACAACTGCCAGTTGAGTTGAATATGCCTGCTGTCAATGGTCAGACTTCATCATTGGTGTAACAACTGATGTCAAAAATACTGTATACAGATCTCACAGACTGCTGTGTTGTAACTTCAGAAGTCTAGTAAAAGTGTTCATGTTCGTTGTGGTTGTCTTAGTTGTAGCTGCTTTGTAACATCTGTTATTTTCCATGCCATTTTTTGGTACAGTGAAACAGGTTCATATTGTGAATATTGTACTCGCTTACTTTGCTCATAATACCTTCATTCACACCTCCCCTCACTATATGGCTGGTTCTTTGCTGATAGCAGTCTTCAGGTGGGTTACTTATAACCAGATTTCCTTTCCTCCATGCCCATATCTGTAACCTTGTTTCTACTTGGCTTATTTTTCTAACCTGAAAGTGGAGGCAGCAGATTCCTTGAAAGTGTTGGAAAGTCCCTACCATGCTACACTTCATTACATCTGAATTTTAAAATGTAATGAGAAAAATAACATGAAGTTCATGGATTAAACCTTCAGTGCCAGCTTTGGTGCTCCACATAGTAGTCATGAATGCATTTCAGGGTAGAAATTTAAAACCCCTCCATCCTGGGCAAGAGTTGGAATTTAAATCCCAGCATCATTGAAGGGTTAATTCATTTATGAAAATTCCAATTTTCTGTGATATGACACTGTGTGGTCTGGTAGAAGTGTATCAATGTATCAGATGATGCTGCTGCTTCTATCATCAGGGTGGACAAAATTCTCAGAGGATCCTGCCACCTCTACAAGTGGGGTTGGTACGCCTATACCAGAATACACAGCCTCACATCCCAGCGGCTGAAACCTTAGGAGTCACTGCCATGAAAACCTCAATCTAAGTTGATTCAGTTGTGTTTTGTGTTATTTCCCAGGTTGCAGGAGGTATAAAGAACAAACAAATTTGTGTTGGTGGCTTCTCACAGCATGAACTACACCCACAAAAGGCTGATGAGTCTGCTGTGGACTGGATATTTTTTGTTGACACATTGAATTTCTGCTTTTGGTCAGCCGATAAAGATAAGAAATGGGAAGTGACATGGAATGGCAAAACATATACAGGGTACTTTGCTCTGTGTGCAGCTGTTCAAAGAGCTCTTAAGGTTTGTTACAGTGTGGCCAGTTTTTAAGCAGAACCATGTGTATTACAATGGAAATAAAATAAGTTACAGAACACAAACTGGGTGTACAGGCAGAGGATGTGCACTATGAAGCCTCTCTCATAGTTATACAAACTTTCCTTGTTCATGTATACTATCTTTACAAACCAAGTTCTGGCAGTTATGTGATGTTAGTATCCAAGTATCTTGTTTCATTCCATTAGTGTTGGTTGACTCATATTTCCTTATGTACTTACTTCATGTAGAAATGCTCAGAGAGTCTTGGAGCTGCTGTGAGCAGCCTTGTGCTGTTAGTGTCGGTTCACTGTTGGTGTTTTTAAGTCATGCAGATCCATTGTAGCTGAGGCCACTTATCTGTTACCTTACTACCGACTGCTAATGAGTATATATTGTATATGGACTTCTTGGTTATACAGCATTCTAAATACTATACAGTCAGGAAGTGATATCCATTTTATATACTGGTCTACAGAGTCCAGAAGGTGGCTGATAGCAAAAAGTGGGGGAACAGAACGGTATACTAATTGAGATACATTTTGAAAGGTATTGCCCACCTTACAGACATGCAAACCAACCAACCAACCAACCAATCAATCAACTGATGTACTTACTTACTTACTTACTTCATGGAGTAGCATCCTTTTTGAGAAGCTAATAGTTCTTCAGCTAGCCAATATTTCCTACATTTTATGGAACCCAAAGTTTCATTACCGTGTTCACAAGAACCTGCCACATGTCCCTGTCCTGAGCCAAATTAATCCAGTTCATTTGCTCCCATCTGATTTAAGATCTGTTTTAATATTATCCTCTCATCTGTGCCTGTTTCTTCTAAGTGATCTCTTTACTTCAGGTTTTCCCACCAAAACGGTGTATGCACTTCTCTTCCTCCCCATATGTGCCACACGCCCCATCTGTGTCATTCTACTTCATGGACAATATCTGGTGAAGAATATAATTCATGAAGCCCCTTATTATACAATTTTCTTCAGTCTTCATTACTTCCTCTATCTTAGGCCCAAATTTCTTCCTCATGACCCTATTTTCGAACACCCTCAGTCAGTGTTCTTCCCTTAATGTGACAGGCCAAGTTTCACATCCATATAAAACAACAGACAAAATTACGATTCTGTGTATTTTAGTCCTTATATTCTTAGATAGCAAGTGCGAAGACAAAAGATTCTGGGCTTAATGGTAGCAGGCATTCCCCAGCTTTAAGGTGCTCTTCATTTTTTCATGTATATAATTTTGACTTGTTCATGTTGTTCCCAGGCATCTGAACTTTGCCACATTTTCAAAGAATGTATTATCTGTCTTCATGTTGTTATTTGTCCCACATTCTTTTCACAGGACATGAAGATACACTTAGTTTTCTCAGCATTTGCTTCCAGACCAACCTTCTTCCCAGTGCCTAATAAGGCTTTTGGTGTTTTTCTTTATAGTATCAGGGCCAACCCAAGATATATGGCCACCCTGGGCAGGTAAATAATTTGGCACCACTTGAAACTGATATTCTTTAAACTTTTTTGGCTTATGACAGGGCTGGAGAAACTTTTTGAGGGCACCTGCCCAAATTTCAGATACTTTTTGGAGCAATGGTTTTGCCTGTGGAAACCTAAGTTTGCTAGCATCATATTTCCCTTTATTCTAGTGATCTCTTAGTGCCCCTTACAGGTTGGTGCTCCGAGCAACTGCCCAGCTGGCCCATATTTTGTAAACTTCATGTAATTTGATGCTTTTCTTTATTAAAAAACTAGACTGTATTAAATACATCTGATACTAGGTTCTTGACAGGCAAATGAGAGTGGAAGTCTGAATGAGGCGTTTGTCCCATATATACAATCTTGGTTGGATGATTTCATTTTCACAGGATGGAATACCTCTCATAGATCCCAAATTCTACTCTGAAATTACGTCTGTGCAGCTTGATCATATCTTACGTTCAGATAACCCAGATGCCAAAGTGTCCTTATTGGAAGAGCGCACTGCTTGCCTGCATGAAGTGGGGAAACAACTTGTGGAGAAATATCAAGGTAAATGTTGACATTTTGGGTAATTCTGATTGTCAGTATTGGTCTGAACTGATAAGTACAGTATCATCTCTGTCCTTCTCTTATGTATCTCTTCGGTCAAAGTAACATGCTTAGCACCTTGTTCTGTGGCATCCTGAATCAGTTGGTACTGTTATGGTGCTTTATATTTTAAACTTAAACATTTTTAGGTGGGAGATGGGAAGATAAGAGATTCTGAACTGAAAAGAAGCAAGCATTCCCTACATTTAATCTTCTCTCAGTAACATAATTTTGATGGAATTTGAAAAAAAGTATTTTTTTGGAACTAATGTTTAACAATATTTGCTTTATCTGCTTCTGGTAGGGTCCTTCATGACATGTTTGAAAAACTCCAACCATTCAGCCCAGACTTTGTTGCAGCTGATTGTTCAGGACTTCCCATGTTTCAGAGATGAAGCAAACTACCAAGGTCACAGAGGTGAGATACCATCTCCTTAACAATGTGCCTGATACATGCCTAATGATGGGACTAATGCACTACTCCTCTGGCATGACTCAACATATGCCGTGAAGCCCTTATCCTTTTGGCCACCTCTAAATTTTAAAATGTATGCCACTTAAAAGAGGGGCATAATAAATTACGCATATGACAAATCATACGCAGTGTTGTAGATTGTGCCATGTACTCTGACAGAAACGTACCATTCTAGCAAACTACATGGTGTCACATCTGAGCACTCAAATCACCTTCATGGTCATTGTAAGAACTTCAAATTTCACATGCACGACATTAATACAGACATAATTATTATTAACACTATAGAGTAACCCAGTGTTGCCTAATGACATTTCCAAGATGTCACTGGCCACTTGGCCACTCTGTGCAAGCAGTCATGTGGTACCTCTGAGACTTTCAAGTTTGCACTTATCTTTCAGTAGCATTTTGACTTGTCACTGATGGATGGCAACCTTCTACTTATCTAATGTCTTTCACCAAAGGTGCATTTTTTTACTTATTTGTATGGACCATCAAATATTCTGGAACCATATTACAGCAGTGCAGACTTTCTGCTATTTAAATATTAATAACAGGCTGCCATTTAGAGATATCTGCATGGGGTTAAGCTCTTGACTTGTTTGTGTTAGAGGAATTATTCCATTTTTTTTTTCAAGGTGTTCTAGTCATTCTTGTTTATTATTTTGTTTTACTGATATTATTCCCACTTATTCTCTGATATCTTGTATCTGCTACCACTAAGGAATCACATTTCTGTCACTTCCATTTTTCTTATTTCCTATTTGTCACCCAACACTGAGATCCTTTAAAAACCAAAGTATGGATGTTATTTTATATGATTTGAGGTATGTCTCTGTTCACAGTTTCCCTAGTAATGTGTTTCTTATAGTCCAGAGGACTGCTGTAATCTGTGCAATTTTATGTTAATCAGAAATGCATCACAGCTGATACCATACTGCAGGGATTTTGTGATCCAAAGAGTTTCCACTCTTAGAGGTTATTTTCCTCCAAAGGGATTACTTTTATTGTTGAGGTTGAATTCTTTTATCATATTTCTTAATTATACTAGAAATGAACCCATCATATGTTGGAGCTAACATAATATGCATGCACTAAGCCAACTGGTCTTTTATCTGGCATTTCTTCATTTGTGATGGTTGTTGCAATTATTACCATACTAGTTATTAAACTATTATTTTCTTGTAAACATAGCTGAAACCCATCATTTTTGAGGGAAAAAGTGAAACACATTTCATAAAAGAAAAAAATCACACTTCAGCTGTTTGGTAACTCTTTTATTACATTTGTTGTAAATTTTTTGTCATATGACAAAACTTTTCATTGATAATGCATATCAGGAACATAAACATTAACACTTTAATCATGCCTGTGTCACATAAGTGCAATAAATGTCAACTCACACAAACTGTGAAAAATAATTTGGAAATACTGGAATGAAATGTTCTGTCAATTAGCAGGCTGTAGAATAAAGTGATAAATGAACTAATTTTCAGAATTTTAAAAGATAAAATTTGGGATGGGCAATTCATGTACCAACACTATATATATTAATGATAATAATCGATAGTTGATGATAACACTCCTTATGAAGCAAAAAATCATATTTAACTTCAGGCGTTCAATAACTCTTTCATTACATTTTTAAAAAATGTTTGATCGTCTTACATTCCAAGGATTTGTGACAGCAACTGTCCAATTAAATACAGGCTCTGAGATTCACTACACATAAACAATGATGTATCATTACTTCTCAGTTACTGAAATTGTGAGTATTTTTAATGTATCCTATCTATCAAAACAATGGAAGCCTGATAACCATAAACACAAAGTAAGTGTCAACTGCCTCTATTGGACTGCTGCCATCTGTCCGTGAAAACCCAGCAACCAAGGCAATGAAACATGAAGGTGCTTCAATCACTCACCATGAACCAAGTGCATGATACAAGATAGATCATACAATTTATAAATGGCTTTCTGGGTATTCTGTTCTGTAGGCCAACACACAACAAAGGTGTCACCAGCAGCAAAAGGGTTTTTATGAAAGCACCTTTCATACAGCAATCTCTGGATAATTCTGCCATTTTGTATCATGTACTGCAGTTAGTATCATCAGTGCTCCTGCTTTGTATATGGGATGTTGCAGGTTCAAATCTTGGCACAGACATCAGCTGTCCTAAGCGGTATTTCACGGTCTTCTCCAGTCCCTCCATTATAGTACCTTAAGTTAAGCCAAGACTCCATCCTTCCAGATCCTTTACAATGCATTACTGACTAAACATCCTATCATTCAATGCCCTATAATACAAGCAGTTGAAAGTGTTGTTAAATAAACCATGAATGTATAAAACTAAGAGCACTATGATGTAAAAGGAACAGATGAAGAGAACATCCTTTTCTTACACTTTGATGTACTGATTCAAAAATGGTCAGAAAAAAAATATATTTGGTTTCTTGTAAGACTCACTGGGGCCACCAGCTATGTCAGGTGGTTAGAAAGCAAACAAACCAACATTTTGAAACTCATTTCTGTCCTCAAAATGTTGGTTTCTTTGCTGTTAATAACCTGACGTGACTGGTAGCCTGAATGAGTTTTACTGCAGTGTTGCCATGAAGGCTTGAGATTATGTACGTCCAGTTTTATTGTTATTTATAATTTCTTGTTCATTTCCATAATGTATTTAGTATGATGGTGTCACAGAGGTATCCATGAGATTTATTCACATGCGCCACAGAAGATAAAAAATCATTGTGGAACCCAAAAGTTCAGCTCCATCATCACAGATGTTATCAGACCTTATCTTAGCTCAGTTTATTCTATTTAATATAAAACTTTAGTTCTTCTATGTCTTTGCCCTGTGATTTTCAGGATCCCAATAACAGGCCTCTATATAGCCTGGCAGTTTTTTTTACCTCATAACATTGTACTACATTATATTTTGACCCAAATTTTACCATCAGATCCACTTACAGTTGTATCATTATAATCAGTCTTATCCTTGCATGAGGTTTGGAATTCTCTCAGCATTCAGTCTTGTAATAATGGTTCATGTGGCTTGATGTGCAGGTGCCTTCTGTTTCCATTTTTGGGTTGGAATACAAGCTCATGCGCTCTTAAGTCCACTCCCCCTCCACATGCACAATCATACTGTCATACTCAATTTCTATAACATTCATGTTATTATTATCCTGCAGTGATAAAGTTACTGGGATTATTGAACCAAAAGGTATGAGATGTGGGTAACATGTAACATACTGGTGGAGCTGAGAAATACATACAAAATATTGGTCTGTAAGCACCATGGTTATGTAGGTCTAAGCATAGATGGCAGACTAATATAAAAATGGATCTTCAGGGTACGCAGTATAAAGGTGGAGCCTGGAATGAATAGGCTCATAATAGGGTCCTTTGTGAATGTAGTAGTGAAATTTTGGTTTCCATATGTGACTTCGTAAGACCATGCACCATGAAATTAGTAACTTACTGTGTGGAACACAGTCCTTGATAAGCTAATACCTGACCAGCTGGTCAAGAAATTTCGTAACTAAAATCAATCACATTCACCAGGACTTTTGGAAAAACATTGTGTTTTTGTTAAATACAGTGTGACGATAAAAAAGTCCTGGTGAATGTGAGCTATTTTAGTTACGTGAAACCACTGTCAAGAACTTACATATTACAAGAAATTCCCTGTTTTTTGTGGAATCCAAAGGATCATTACTGTGTTCACTAACTAACTAACTAACTAACTAACTAACTAACCAACCAACCAACCAACCAACCAACCAACCAACCAACTAACTAACTCACTCACTCACTCCATGGAGCAGAGGCCTTCTTGAGAAGCTAACAGTTTCTCAGCTAGTCAAGAAATTCCCTGCATTTTATGGAACCCAGAGGTTCATTACCGCATCCACAAGAGCCCACCTCCTGTCCCTATCCTGAGCCAGCTCAATCCAGTCCATGCCCACCCATCCCACTGCTTGAAGATCCATTTTAATATTATCCTTCCATCTATGCCTGGGTCTCCCAAGTGGTCGCCTTCCCTCAGGTCTCCCCACCAAAATCCTGTATGCACCTCTCTTTTCTCCCATACATGCTACATGCCCCGCCCATCTTATTCTTCTCCATTTGATTACCGGGATAATATTTGGTGATGAGTACGGGTCATTAAGTTCCTCGTTATGTAGTCTTCTCCACTCCCCTGTCGCCTTGTCCCTCTTAGGCCCAAATATCCTCCTCAGCACCCTATTTTCGAACACCCTTAGTCTTTGTTCCTCCCTCAGTTTGAGAGACCAAGTTTCACACCCATACAAAAAACAGGTAAAATTATAGTTCTGTATACCCAAATATTTGTTTTTGGGTAGCAACCTGGAAGACAAAAGATTCTGCACCGAATGATAGCAAGCATTCCCCGATTTCAATCAGCTCTTAATTTCTTCATGAATGGAGGTTTGATTCATTAGGGTTGCTCCCAAATATTTGAATTCTTCCACCCTTTCAAAGGATTTATTATCTATCTTTGTGTTGTGATTGTGTCCTGCATTCTGATTTCAAGACATGACCATGTACTTAGTTTTCTCAGCATTTACTTCGAGACCAATCTCCTTACTAGCAAGCACTAAATCTTCTGCGTTTAGCTTTATAGTATGTATGCTTCTGCCCAGTATATTAACATCCTCAGCATAAACTAGAAGGTGATGTGTACCATTCAATTTCAAGCCCTCCTGGTTTGCCTGAACCCTCCTAATGGCATATTCTAAAGCACAGTTGAAAAGCAGGTCCCAGTGTATAGCCAGATGAATTCACTGCACCTCCTCGTAAGATCAATGTTAATACTGTCCTCCTGTTTAAGCTTAGATCTCCCATGTGGCCTCACCCCTTCTGGTTCTCACTTTTCTGGTGTGAAATACAGCTGCTTTCCCATATACACATACATATACAGAATGACGTACCCATGGGTTAATTACCAGGTACAGCAGTGATAAGCATGTATTTTTGTTACAGTTGCAATTTATAAACGGGCACAGATACTGATTGGTGATATCTGGGCATGTTTTCATGGTCAAGGATTGGGTCAATTTAATGATATTGACACCATAACTATGTTTGCTGACTACAGGTAAGATGCTCTGTCTTGGAATTTAGAAGCTTCATTATAAATGCAGAGTCTTGTTTTGAAACCTTTCTCCAAAGCCTTTACTACTTCATTATACATAATGAAATGTTATTCTTGAAGCCCAACCTTCATGCATATTTTGTTACTTTTTCATTCATACTTTTGTGTCTGTTCTGTTTATAGAGTTCCACAAGTTCTGGTTCACTATGGAGTGCTAAAATACAGCAATGAGCTCATGGACTCACTAAAATCTGGTATGCAAGAATAGACCCTAAAGAAGTGACTTCCACTTCCCACATGGAGTTATCACCCAGCCAATAAACCACTGTTACTTCATCTGTTGCAGACAACCTTCTTGAGAATGGAAGTGAAAATGAAGTTGAAATTCGTGGCTGTTCAATTCAGGCTGTGGAAATGGTTGCAGATGAAACTCGAAAGCGACTGAAATCTGAAGGTCGTTCCGATCTTACTGTCAATTCCATTCTCATCGACCATTTCCTGTGGGACTATCGTCGCAAGCATGCAGCAATGCTGGAGTCAATCCCCTTCCATAAAACACAAAGTGTTTTTTATTGAATGAATTCAAAATAACAAATAAACACGATAAAATGAATATTGCCAACACATTCAGAAAAGTAATTTTAACCCTCTGTTTGTACCATTTACAATACTGTGTTGCGGTTAGTCCAGTTTTCAATGAGATGTTACTGTGTTTTACTATATTAGAAGGGGTAGGATCCTTGTAATTTTATTATGTACTACTGTGTTAGGAGGAACAAAGGTTTAAAGCATATGAAACTTTGAGAACAGTGCCTTACAAGGTAATATAAACACAAGTGGCAAGATGTCCTTCATGTGCTCTTTGCAGTTGTGCATTCCTCACTGGCATGTCCAGGGACAAATTTATGGTTTTATTAATTAATGCTACAGTTTACCATTCAAAGAGAGAAATTATTTTCCCTTGTATTTCATTCATTACCTATATTCACACATGTTTCTGCACAAACAAAATCAGTCCTGCTTTGATAACAGCTTTGATTTATAAGGAAAGTTATTTGTATTTCATGTTATAATTATATTGTTTGTGTAGTACTTATATTAAGCCATTATAACAGCAAATTTGATAGATAAAAATACATTAGCAGTGTCCCCGGTTGGAGATGGCCATACTCGAATCATTTCTATTCAGACACAAAATTACTGTATTGAGCTCAATTTAATTCTGGACAATCAAAATTTTACTGTGTTTCTGGTAACCAAATATAATTCACATCTCTCTCAAACGTTTATATACATGAAGTTTTCCTATTCTAAGCAGTCACACATTTAAAATCATTAATGCCATGTCAAAAGAACATTATAAAAGGCAATTACAAAAGACTGTATAACAGCGATATTATCACCAATACTGCAATACATTAAGTCCATTGCTGTGACATTAACTTGGTCAACAAAATCTTTCCTTCCCTTCTTCCAAGTAATAAAATAATATTTGACCAAAGTTACTGGCATGAGTGTACTCACAACACATGATGATATTATCATCAGTGCAGCATCATTTGTATTTTGTTCAGTAAGCAAAAGGGCAATGTTTTCTTCTATTCAAGAAACTCGGCCACTTCTTTCAGTTCTCGCTCTCTTGCCTGCTGATGAGCCCATCGCTCTTCTGCAAGCTTTTCACTTACTCGCCACTTGTCATGGTAAATTTGTTGCCCACATTTTGGACACTTCTTACCACCTGTAACACATTGTTAAATTTAATCTTAAAAATTAATGACATGTCTGACATGACATGGAGGAAGGAAAGGCTTGGGCAAGTTCCTAGCACAGGCTTAAAAATTATTATTAATGCTGTTGCCATTGTTGTCATCATAACCACCACCACCACCACCACCACTACTACTACTAGTAATAGCAGTAGTAGTAGCAATAGCAGCAGCAGTGCTTTTCTTAATACTTAATTACAAATGGCAAAGTATTTTGTTGCCATATACAAAATAACTTTGGGATCCACCTAGTCATTACTAAATGGATACCAGGTACTCTTTCTGAGGTTGTGAGGGGAGCCATAATACAATGCTGAACACCCATATGCAAGTTATGCTAAGGCCTGCAGCTCTACCTCTATATCCTCTAAACAGTCATTTTCTCTTTTAATGTGATTCAATTTTGAAAGGATAAAATGTGCTTATGTTGCAAAAAATATGTGTTAAGTTAAACTGGAGCATCTGTACCTACCATGAAAAGGAGGAGTCTTCATGTAGGTAATGAGACACTGCAGATGAAATAGATGGCTGCAGTAAATCCGTTCCACGTGACTGTCAGCATTCTCGTTTGTTTCAGCCAACTACATAGAACATATTTTCACAGAGTTACATTGTTTGGCATCACCTAAATTTATTTCATTTATCAATTCATGGTTTATTTAATGACATACAGAATGGTTCAGACTATAAAGTGTCATATGGTAGGTTCATTAATGATTAATTGGGAAGGATAATCAAAAGTAGCAGTCATGGCATGATTTTAGGTACTATCCTGGCATACATCTGGAAGGACTCGTGAAAAACAGGAAAAACTTCAATTCCAGCGAAGATTGGAACTCAGCACTCCCCAGATACAAGTCAAAAGTGTTACCAATTGAAGCAACTTGCTCAGTCACCTAAATGCATTATGTGCATGCAAGTTCTGATGTTCTCACAGCAGTGCAGGTGGAGATTCAAGTTTTCTGAGACATAATGCTATGTGGACTGCTGAACAGACAACTGTCTACCAGTCACCATTTTACCTGGGAAGCTGTATAATTGCAATGCTAATAATGAGCAACTGTGAGATCAAATGTTTACCTGTGGATCGTGTGGAAGGCACTTCTTGTTACACAGCTGACAATTCTCCTGTGGGATCTGCTTAACTGATGCAACAAGGAATGACACAACAGGCTGCAGTGAAGGTGAAGGTCTAAATAGAGTATGATTCTTTTCTTTAGTTTTAAGTGAAGGCTGAATGCATTGTCTTGCAATTTCCTTGCTTTGCCCAACAAAGTAACGTTGAAAGAGTGGAGGAAAGTTTGTTTCATCATCTTCCAGGCTGAAGAAAAGGTCAAAACTGAATATTAACAGTACTTAATTTAAGAGAATATGAGGTTTATTTTATGTGTTACAGTTATTTACTTACTACTGAATGTGAAAAATGTGGAACTGCCTTACAGTAACAAATTAACATACAGTGAAACCTGCTTATAAGGGAGTCCCCAGGTACTTAAATGGGTTGTCATTTAACAAGGTACTTGCTGCTTGATAAGATATATTTCATAGCACATATATTTCACATGTTGAGGTATTTAGGACCTAAACCACACACCACACACATTCATACTATACATAAAGTATACGAAGCAATACATAGAGTATCTGCACGTTAATATAAAAGCACAGTGGTTAGTATGTGTACCATCAGGTTTTAACACCAAAACTCTGCATTTTGCCCACACAGGCTATTAATGCATTTTGTATGATTCTCAAAACAGGCACCAACTATTTCCCTATATAGCACTAACTGGTTGGCCTTTCTAATGGAAACACACTGAGTTCTCTGTGAGGCATAAGATGACTATGTATAATGTAGATTACTTTCTGTCTTCAAGTATTAAAATTTTCTGCACATATTTTGTTGATAATCAGGCTAAGTTTTCTTTCTCATTTGCAGAAGGCATGTTTGAGATAAATTCCAAGAAGAACAGTATTAGAACATAAAACACACACTAAAGCAGTTTCTGTTAAATCTTATTTTCTCTTTTGTTTCTGCATTAAACAGCTCCATTAAAAAGAGCTAAGTTTTCATTAGTTTTCACTCTGTATTCTCAGGACTAGAGAAAACTTATAATAAAGGCACATTTATGTCATGCTCCACTTGATTCTGCTGTAGTTCAGTATGACGTTTATGGCGCCAGCACCTGAAAGAACTGAATATCTTTTGATGCGTTTGGGATGAAAAGGCACTGAAATGCACCTGCTAGCTTTGCCATGTCTGTCTGCATGCAAGTACATTACAAACAATTGAAAAGATTTCATGAAATTCAGTATTGTGGAGTTTTACTAAAATTTGTCAAAATATTCAGATATTGGTTATAGTTTAACAAAAGTAGGCATGCTACATGAAAACCCACATCACTTCTCCATGTACCTTGCATGTAACTTACTAATTATTCATCAGAGGTAAAACTGTTTTTAACAAAAGTTCTAAAAGAAATGAACACATTTTATATCCTACACACTTTTAACATAAGTCTCACAGTACTGAAGACAATTTAACAAAAGAAAGTGAACAAACCAGAATTGTTATGCTATGGAGATTTTTCAACTTTTTCATGTGGGCAGCATTGCCATTCTTAATAAAGGCCACCTTCTCTCTTAACCTTTTAAAGCCTAGCGGTAACTTTACGTACCATCAAGTTTAACATTAAAAAATTCTACGTGGTGCCCACATTGCGTTTATGTGTTTTGTACGGATCTCAGAACAAACAGCAAATTTTGCCTTATAAAACATTAAGAGATTGGTTTTTATAACCGAAGTGGAGAGTGTTTACAGCGCGGTACGCACTGAGTCCTTACATAAAACAGATACGCTTCGTCTTTAAAGGGTTAAACTTGTTGTATAATAGCACAGTGTTGTTAGCAACTGGAAACAAGCCGGAAGTAAGTAATGAGAAAAATTTAGTGTTACTGAATGCTATCTCACCTACTGTAGTGAGAAGCCACACAGTATCTGATACTGACAGAAGCTTGATGTACAAAGTTCAATGAATTTTGTACTACAAACATGTGGAGAAGGGAGAATCTACAGTGACATAAATTTCTATACCTGATGTGAATTAAAATACTGATTAGTGTGAATTTAAGTTGAATATGGTAATCAGTTCCATGTAACACAGTCCACCAAGAATACTCTAAAAGCCCATGGAGTATACGCATTAGACTGTATGGCTTGATTCACGTGAGGCTGGTCACTCTGGTGATTGTCAACAAAACATATGGAGCTTCTACAGTTCCTGTGGCCAGATATTAACTTACCATTTCAAATGTTGCTCATTTAAACCACTGTCAGATGACTGTGTCAACATCTGAGCCATAGGGTTCTCATCTTACCTGATTGAATGTTCTGGATAATTGTCAGGTACAAGAATCTTAGTCTTAAAGTAATATTTTCCTTGTGATATCTTCAAACTCAGAGATGATGTTTTCTGTTTTAATTTCAGTTCGTCTGCTTCAGACAGATCCTTCTTTATTGCAGCAATCTCATTGTAGCAGCAAGACAAAGGATTCTCATCAATGAAGTTGCGAATTAGTTTAAGAACCATAAGGATCTACACAAGAAATACAGAGACTTTAAATACATGTCACAGTGTAGGGAATATGAAATGAAATGTTACAGGATATCCAGATGTAGTCTACAATCATGAGTTTCAGTATGTTAAAACTTACACACAATAACAACACGAGTTCATATATAAGGTCCTGTGATGCAATGAATCAGAGTACAAACCTGTGGTTTACCCAGAATCTTCTTTGCTTCTTGCTCACAAACATTAGTCAAACCATCAAGTAGCTTATCTGATAGAGTTTTACTCTTCAATTCAATAAGCAGAGGTGACAAAGGATAATCACTGGGAAATTGAATGCAAGCTACAATGTGCTTAAATGCTGTGCGCCTAAACAAAAACAGATTCTGCAGTTAAATCAGTGTCATATTATTTGCGCCAAATGTTAAGTAATTACACCCTCTGGGGGGGGGGGGGGGGGGTGTTTCGTGCATATGTCTTCCATGATGAACACTAAAGCTTATGAAAATTGCTGTCTTTTGTGAAGTGATGCTGTGTAGTCTGACAGATAGGATCCAACAGTTTGGACAAACCTGTTGCCTCCATCTTTAGGGTAGAAGCATAAAAACACAGTGGACTCATTAACATATTTTATTTTGCACAATTTTGAAATGATGCACCCTCAGAATATGAGCAGTAATAATAAATAAATCTTATGATATGCATAAAAACTAAAATAGAATTATATATACTGACGCAGGATAATTGGCTTTAATTTGTGTGAATCTTTGTTTATGCCTGCACTCCAGGAATGCAACCCACGTGTAAATAAAAACTGCATTGTACTTTTCTGCCCTGAAGTTCCTCCCAAAATGTTGGTAACTAGCGACCAGATTATACAACATCATGTACCAGAAAGCAATAACATTGATAGTCACCACCATGAGAGCCTCAAATTTCTAATGAGGTTTCCATGGCAGTGAAAATTTACACTGAAGATGGAGGCAGCATGTGTCTCGGAAACACTGGTAACCCCCTGTGACACTACATGGTGTTATAACCAAAAACATCATAACATAAATGTTCGCCAAATCCCACAAAGGCAACCCTTATGAACAGGCAACAGTTAACTGGAAACTCATTGTTGATAGCGCCAAGTTATTTAATTCCCTGCCCATACCAAAGTGCAGAGACCAGAGCAAAGTTCTCATTTCTTACAAGTGACACACTTCGTACTTTGAAGATTGAGGCAGCAGCTTCTCCTGAAACACTGGTCAATCACCTGTGATATTGCACCACGTTGGAACCCAAAAGACCACAATTTAAAAAAGACTGGAAAGGGTGAGTCCCATAAGGTGGTGTACAAAACTTCCAGTCGGATTCATAGCAGCCTGTTTTACAAAATTTTATGAATGACTTATAACATACACAAAGATGTTTATTTATGGCCTTAAGTGGACTTCATTATGAGTAAATATAGCTGAAAATTGGAACTGCCTGACAACTTTAGGCAAAAATCCCTCATACTGAATTTCAAAAAAATCTGTGATTTACGCAGTGACAGCAGATAATCAACACTCAGACAAGGCTATGGATAGACAACACAACAAATCTGTGCAAGGACTGCTGACATAAAACTTTACAAAATCAGTCCAGTGGTTCATGAGTTGTGGGATTACATGGCAAAAAGTACCTTTAAGTAAAAATGCCTGTAATACTGCAGAAAGTGTACCTGGAATGAAATATATGTTTCATTTTTTGTCCCTTACCTGAAATACACAGTGTGTAATTAACAAATGTATATGATTATTAACATACCATAAACACTGGCACTGCAATGAGAACACATTCTTTGCACATTTGTTTCCAAATGTCAGTATTTACAAAATAACATGTGATAAACTCCGACTAATCAAGCATCAAAAATTAAAATGAACATCTCTTATAATAAAACTATATTGATTCATCTACCAACCTTATTTCTACTCGGACCATAGTTTGCACACAAGAGACAAGTTTACTGCCTGTGATGACATGCTGGCAGAGTTTACTGACTTCTTGGAGTTCATCATCAATAAGGCCCATCGATATGAACCAAGCAGTCTGAAGCAAAAGCATTTAGGAAACACAATTATAGCTTGCACACAGTTACCCAACTCATACACTGTTAACAACAAAGACAAAAGAATGCAAAGAGTATGAGTAAGTAAAACGTACATATTTCACTTAGGACATATGTCAGAGATGCACAAATCCAGGCTGTCTGGTTGCCCTGGTGACTAAATTTTGTATCGTGGCACTTAATATTTTCAGCATAATTATTTCAGGTTTTCCTTATACACAACCATGTTATCAGTTCACATGCACTGAGCAGAAAACACCAGATAAAAGTGAGGTCCTTAGATCACCCCAGAATTGGAGGTCCTCTGTGCGGAACTTGTTCCATGTTGCCCTTCTGGTAGTGGAGGTGGCTCCTAGATTTTGGAAAATTTGTGGACTCCTGTAATATGTCATGTTTGTGTCTGTGTGAAAAATATACTGTCACAACATGATTAGCACATTTGTTAGCAAAGTCAGAAGTATTTAATTAGGGTCAGTAATTATATATAAGCCAGGACAACTGAGCCAGTACAGTTACCGGCTACAGGCTAGATGACCATGGTTCAGTTCCCTGCAAAGGCAGGAACTTTTCTTTCTCTGCCCAATCCAGACTGACTTTAGGGCCTGCTCAGACTCCTATCAAATGGATACTTACAGCTCTTTCCCATGCGTAAAGTGGCAAAAGCACGAAGCTGACCATTCATCACTATTTAGTATCAAGGTTAGGAATGTTTAGAGTTGCACCTCCACTCACCCATACACTTTCAGTGAATGGCGACATACGACATATCATGTCATATTTACTTATTACTGAAGATTAAAGGTGTTAGCCTGAAATGGCCTTAAATGGCATAATGTTCACAAAAAGTTTCGTGAAAATCAGTAAACTGGTTCACAAGTTAAAAAGGAATACTGGTATGTGCATGCACACACCCACATACAATATGCAGACACCCCCTCCCCCCCCACACACACATGCACAGGCACACATGCGTGTGTGCATGCACACGTACACAAAGGTCATATGATTTCCTAAACCTACTTTTCCTTCCTTAACAAAGAAAAGTCATGTAGAGTTGATAACAGATCCTTAAAATGTGTGGAAAATTTCATGTGTGTGTGTGTGTGTGTGTGTGTGTGAATGACAGATAAAAACAACAAGTACATTTACAAATAAACTGAGAACATATTTAACTTGGAAAATACTTGCTACCATTCACGTCAGAATCTCCTGGTTCCTCATTTCCTACCTAAAAAGTACAGGTGAAAACATTATTTTACCTCCTGTTTGCATGCATGTGAAACCCAGTCTTTCACCTGACGGGAAGAACACAGATGGGGTTGTTAGGCGCCAGTTACTAAGGAAAATATTTTGACTAAACAGTCATGAAGCAACAGGAGGTCAGAATAAGGAGAAGCTTCATAATTTATATTATTTGCAACATACAGTTAGAGTGAATAAAACAAGTAGGCTGAGGAGTACACACACACCACATACAGGAGTGGAGAAAAGTTCTGGTCTGAAATTATGAAAGGAAGGGACCACTAAGGAGACATGGGCATGAATGAATGGATAATAATAGGGTGGATCTTGAGGTAATTGGGCAGAGAGGTTGACAGACATGAACTGGATTTATCTGGCTTAAAGAGTCCTGTGGTGAGCTGCTATTAACATGGTAATAAAATTTTGGGTTCTATACAGAGTGTGAATGTTTTGACCCCCTCAGTATCAGCTAGTTAAAAATTAGGTTGGTATACATGGCTAATTATGCCATACTTTTTATTGATACCACATTAGACCATGTTTCGCGGGTGAGTTACATTTCCTTCTTTGAGAACAAACCTGGCAAAAATTGGGAGAACTGTGCGAAGTAATATGGTATTCACCCTACCGGCGCTTTAAAGTTTCGGAAGATGATGCTGTTTTAAAATGTACGTTTCCAACAACTAAACGCACTCCTCAGTTAAATTTTAAAAAATCACACAAACAGAATGTACAAAAAAATAATCATAACGTTCCACATAAACAGGTCACAAGATACAAAATAGTAGGTAGGTTCTACATCATAACCTCAATCAGGATCACACCTAAACTACAGTCATGTTTATTGCTAACGGCGCCATGCACTTACGAACAGTCAACATTAACCTTAAAATTTAAAATAAACACTCAGGAGAAGTAACCTTTTAGTTTAAGCCATTTACACGATACAAATATTACGTGCATCGCCAAATCAATGCACGGCATCAAACCTAGCATTCCACTATAACTTTCATATTCGAAACCTTCTTCCACAACACAATACCTAACACATACACTAACCACACTTCTTCCCAGCTAATGCCGGGGTACTGGATGTTACAGACCACGGTTAAGACCAGGGAGGAGAATTACCTTACTTCTACATTACAAAACTTTGTAACGATACGTCGTGAACTTCTTACATTGGCTATACTGCTATTTGGACGTTAATTAACTCATGTTCCAACATGGAGGAGGTAGACAACATAATAATACATTCGTTACGTCAAGTTGGATGGTTAGTATAGGATATCGCAATATAGAGTGGTACTGGCAGACAAATTCGATTCTATGTCTACAGAAAGAGATTCATGGAAACCAAAGGTTGATTTAGAAGTCATAACATAGCGGTAGGAGACTCAGGGTTATGGCTGAAGGTATGATACTGGAGGTGTTGTGCCGTCTGTATTTACTGTTGTGTATTTGATTTTGTTATAGCGATATTGAAGAAGATGTTGACAGTCTAAAGCATTTCTCCACAGAACTTATAATCGAAGCTGCTGTTAGATGTTTAGATGTCATTCATCCGGGACTGGGGCTTCCCCATTCCTTACCAGATTCAATGTCAGCACGATTTCGGGTTGGAGCAAGTATTGCTCAGGCTTGCAAGGTAATGTGTACAGTAAGAAGTGGTAGCGGGGTCATGAAGTATTTATTAATTTATGGATATGCATTGTACTGCCTCCAGTATTTTCTTTTTTTTTGCAGAACTTGGGTTATTCTGGGGATATAGGTTATCAGACATTCCTGTATTCAGGCGAAACAGATATTCGAAGGGTATTTGTGTTCCTGATTGAAAAGCTGCCTAAAGAATCAGAGAAGAGCATAGTGGAACCAATAGGTAAGGCAGTGTGAGTTTATAGATTGTTGGAGTGATGTCACTGAAGTATCCATTCTTCTGGGATATGATGCCATTTGGGTGGGTAAAGTCCAAGAAGAAATCTTGCATGTTTTTAATCTTGAAGATGAGACTACTATGTTACCTCAAAATGGTGGAGAACAAGTTATGCAGTGACATGGCATCATATCCCAGAAGAATGGATGTCTCTGGTGTGGCACTTGTTTATATCATGGTGTTTTGGATTATTTGACTTTCAATTTAATGTGTACATTCATGCAGTCAGATACTGTGTGTAACTGAAAGTTATTGATAAATGTACTAATTACTGAAAAATTATTTCATGTGTAGGAAGGATTGGTCTCCTTGAAAAAGCAGTCAGTGAGACAGTCAAGAAGCAATTGACATCTCCATGGTTGCCAAGATACTGCAGACGTAGAGGTATAAGGTGGCATGATGATGGCACATGGAGCAGGGAGGGGTGTGGTCACCATCAGCCTTTCATATCTTGTAACCTAGATGTTCCTAAAACTGCAAATTCAAAAGAACTTTCGCAAGGTACATATTCACTGTGTGAGCATAACAACATGTTGATTATTGTCATTCATTTTGCATCATCTAAAGAGGTCGCATTTCATACTGCATGATCTTTGGATTTCTACATGTCATTTAATAATTATAAAAAAGCAACAATTACAGCACATCTGATTGAAGTTTGGGACAGAAACTGAAAATACAAATTATTGGTTGATTTTGTAATGTAACGTTAATGTTTGAAATGTTTTCAAAACTAAAGTTTGTAGTGCGTTTAAGTGTAAATAGCTGTTTTAAGTAATGGAAATTGTTATTAAATTTTATATAAGAACAATTTATAGGATGTGAACAGAACTAGTACTGATAACTGCAAGAGCATAGTTGTTATGAGAAAAGTGCTGCATGGACTGCTACTTAAATTGTCAATGGCCATCCTTCAGCAGTGATTAAATTAACTGTGAGAGTCCTTCTCTGGATGAAACAGGTAAATAAGAGAAGGCTGTAGTAATGCCCATAGTACAGACTTATATTACTTATAATGGGGAAGGTAACAAGCAGATTGTAAAGGAAAAAGTAAAGTTCACCCGAGAACAGGCCATGAAGGCCCAGAGGGGAAGTAGAAGTATAGCTGTGCCCTTTCTTTAACTTCAGCACTGAATGGGAGTGGGTGGTTAATGCCACATCCCAGCTGCTTTACCTCTGGGAAAGAGACCCAGTACTTGTTGTATAGGAGTCTGGGTGGGCCCCAGGGCCGGTCTGGACGGCTGTGGAAAATCTCCCCTCCTCTGGGATTCAATCCCCAGACTGCCCAGTCTGTAGCAAGTTGCTATACCAACTACACTATCCCAGCCCAATGAGCAGATTGTACTGGTGATAATCTAGACTTGTATTTGGGACGTGCTTATTTTGAGTAGTGGCTGGGACACTTGCTGTGTTGGCTGAAGTGTTCTGTTTTTTCTTCAGTGCTTTGAGGCAAATGCCAGGATAATACCTTAATTAGACCATGACTACTTCAAAATTCTTTCCAATGCATCACTTATTTATCATAGTTCACATGATGTGTTTTGCTGTGAGATGTTAACGGCACCATATGATAAATCACACAAAAAAGCGAGTATGGGAGGGCACTATATGTTCATTACACGAAGCTGATAAGACACGTGCCAGCAGTTTGAGGTTAATACAGTATGGCCCAGAGTAGAGTACAAGGAAGTAGTCAAACAGTGCATTTTTACATGTCTACACAGTGGCCAGGATATTAATTACAAAAACTAATGCTCAAGTAGTTTTCCGTCAACTTCAAGGAATTTTTCATCTTTAGACATTCTGTAGAGGGTGTTTTGTGTTATTTTAATTGAAGAGTACTTCTTCCCTGAGTATTTCCCATAAGTATGTGTGGGGTGTTTGAGGGTAGGTGAATTTGGGATAGAAGGGTACCCAGTTTCTCTTGAACTAAGGTATTCTAAAAGGAGTTTCTAGAGAAGCCATAACATTTATTGGTAAATACAATGCTGCATTATCTTCCTGAAACCACAGTTCCTGCAACAGAAGCTTCCAGACTGTGTTAATGTTTTTATGGTAATTGTGGTACCTGGTGAACTCATCTGGTCAGCCACAGTGATGGAACTGTGTTGTCTGCCCGTTCATACTGTTCATCCAGACATGGTATTCCTCAGAATACCAGCTACTGCACAGAAAGTTTTAATTTCAATTATGTTTGTGACTAACCACAAAGTATACTTCTTTATATGATATGTGCTTGTAACTGTGGGAGTACCCCTTTGTGATAAGAATAAGTTCAAAAGTCGTAAACAGTTCAGCATATGAATGTCCTCTTCATTTGAAGTTCCTTCCTGCTCCTTTTGGGGACTGCAAGATTTTGTTATGTATTTCGCTCATGTGTGTATTATGTCAGGAAGTTTGTTTCCTTGTACTGTGTGTTTATGCTGCTTTAAAATATATGGAGTCTCCTTCAACTTTGCATTTTCACAGAGTGCCCCTTGTGCAAGATAGTTGATTAAAATTGTATCAGACATAATGATGTGGATACCATTTCATACTTGCTGCTCTTTCTTGCCTGTTTCCACACTTGTCTTAGTCAATAGTAACTACAAAAAATACTGCAGACTTTGCATATACTCTTTCTTGTCCACATCTTATGTCTTTTCTAGAGTTTGAGGCCCATTATTTTTAACGGACCTACAACTTCGAAATCAAACTATCAGATCAGTTAAACGTATGCATAATTATGGAGAAGAAATGCTCACTTGTGAGCCATGAATCAAGCACGGAATTCTTTGGTCATAGTACTGGTGATTGCTGTAGGTACATAGACTCAGATTTGTCCATGTATATATTACACTTGTCTCTTATTTTTTAGCTTGGCGCGAATATTATGTTCATCATTTACCACTTGTGACAGAACAAGTGTCAAATCGCCATCAGTTACTCCCCTCTTTAATTACGCTCAATGCAAAAGGCCTCTTGACACCATTGCAGCAAGCTCATGGTGTGACCCCAAATTGGGAGACTTCTGGAATTAGCCAACAGCTAACAGAATGCATAACAAGAAGTCTTGATGGATGCTCAGGTGCCCCAGGAAAAGAATCCACTCTCACTGCTTTGCATATACAGGACAATGACAAGAACAGAAGGAAAGAAACCAATTCAAGATTTGTTTTAAGTGAAAAGTTACAGTTCACAAAGGTTAGAATTTAATTGTAAATCCCATTTTTCAAATATTTAAACTCTTAACATCTTTATAGGAGGGTGAGTCAAATTGGAACCTTAAATTGTGGGGAGGGGGTTGTGTGCAGGTTAGGTGGTGATCAGCACCCTACTTTGTGCAGCTGTAGACTCAGAATATCATCAGCACGGGTTGGATGCATATGCGGTGTGTGTTACACGTGGGATTACGTTTGAATATTGACAAAGCTGTAGTGAACCTATATACACTCAGCTCGCAGAAAAATTTTAAGGTTTCCTCTTGACTCACCTGCATATTTTGCCACTGTGAAGTTAGAATTTTTCAGTATTTTTATGTTTTCGATCACATTGTGTTTATAATAACCAATGTCACTAATAGCCGTAATCATTAACACATCAACACAGCTTCTCTAAAGACCAAATTTTATTTGGAAAAACTTTTAGGGTGACATGTTTTAACTTAGGTGAGTCTTCTTGAGGTACTCATTTATAAGTATTATAAAACGTAAAACATAATAAAACATGAAGCTGTTTTTTACAGGATGTATTATGTGCAAGATGGTACAAGGGATCACAGGCATTTTCTCTGAGTGTTTATAACAGGATATCATCTGTAATTATGTTATCTGTAATTAAAATGTCATAAGTATTAAAATTAAATAAAATTGAAAGAGTTGCAAATAGAGTAGTGAAAATTATTTTTAGTATATGAGAGATAAAAATGGGGTTAGCTGCTTGTAGGAGTCAGCATTTGTCTGACACATACTGCTATTTGCAAAACATTTGGCAGTCTACATAATATTCTTGTACCGTTTTTATGTATATATCTTGTTTTTCAAATGTCTTGTATTTCTCTTGATAAATTTTATTTGTTTCAACAGGAATCTGGTAAAGATAAACAATTACAGGAGGTTGGCGAACAGCAGAGATCTCAATTGGTTACAGTTACTGCAAAGAGAAGGGAGAAGGAAGAAGAAATGCAGCTTGCAAGGGAAGAGATGGAGAGATTAAAACAGTGTCTGGATTCTCTGCAGTTAGATGTTAATAAACTGACAGTTAAACTGTCACAGGTATGACATGGGACTTAAATTTAACTTCTGTATAAGCAGCCCATAGGTGTTTTGTTCATTGCACTGGTTGAACTGTCTGAGGGCACACTGGAAGCAGTTTTCCGTGTGATATATAGCCAGTTAACATATGTCTTACGTTTCTTTTTGACATTTTTGTCACAGTTGATTTACTGACACGTTATGTTTCAAAGTTATTATCATAATGCACACACTTGTTTGATGAATATTGTTCTAGTTGAAATTGGAGTGTATATAACATTTTAGAATATTTTGGGTGGTTTGGTTTTAATATGGATTGTGGTAGTTCACCTTGATGAGACCCACCACTGCTGTGACTAACAGTTCACATTAACATTTGAAGCATGTACATTAACATCTGCAGTATCCCCAAACCTGATATCTTAAGGTGTATATTGGCTTGTCTAACATCATATTTTTATATGCAAAACATGCCCACATATGGTGTGACCGTGCCACACTTCTACCTGGCTTCTGAGATGGTAGTATGCCCAACCTCATTGCAACTTTTGTGTGAACTTTATGAATCAGTCGGTGGCAGTGCTTATTGTAAGGGAATGTACAGGAAATAGGTTGACTGGATTATGATGGCACTGCTAGTTGCTGGCCGATATCAGCAGAAATTTTGGTTCTTTTAAACACACACACACTGAACACTTTCAACAAATACAAACTTATTGTTATCTGCAGGTTTATATGCTTAATTTACTTATATAAAATACAGTTTTTTTAGAATTCTAGTCAGTCAAAATTTACTGCAGTATATATATATACCATAACTTTGACAACTCAAATCACTGTATGTCCCGTTAGTGTGGGCACCAAACAGTGAATCCAACATGTGCTCTAATCCATGAACACCTGCATGTACTGGACGGGCACTACCCTAGTCTAACCTTGTGTACAATTTGTAGCTTTTTCACTGTTGAGACTGAGCACTGAACAAAAATAACCTTCATTGTTCTTGTTGGCGAAGGGTAGCACAGTCCCCACTCTCAGCGAGCTCGTGGGGATATCTGTGCAACGTACATCATTAGAGAAGATATTCATGAATTTAACAAGGCTGAATTTCACATCTTCTTTGCAAAACCAGACTGCAAGCCAAATATCTGGTTATTCATACATCTCAGGAAGGCCTGTCTCGGGAATTGAACCAAGGATGGCTGTTTAAAATGGGTGTAGTAATAGTTGATGAAGCAAATGTTATCGTACTGATTATTCACTTCTATGAGGTATTTTAAATTTGCTGTAAACTTCGTAAATTTTTCGTAGTTTGTTCACCTGTTGTGAAAATGAAATTGATTTATCTTGCACACATTTACACATCTGTGATCAATTTAATTACACTGAAGTTTTCTGTGAACCTAGAGGAATAAAAATGTTGGAAATCAGTAACTTGTCACGTAAAGCATTCCCATTGCCTTAACTTTGACACTGGTATGTGCCCTAGCTGAGAAATGTGTGTGAGCACTTGGCAGGCATATAGTTGTGTTGTGACAGATTACAAAATTGGCTGATGTCAGCATGCCATACTGAAGCAAGGAAGAGAAGTACTGAGAACTTAAAAATTCAGATACTCTGAAATGCCAGTTTAATGATTTTTGGTGGGCATTAACTGTATTTATCTGCCTCAGGATTGGAACTAGTGGTGACGTTTTGTGAATGCTATAATGAACTGTGAGGTCCAAAAAATTCAGACATATATCTGAGGAGTTGTTAACTTTTTCAGAGAGACTGTGCCCCATGGGTTGGTTAGTTCTACTGCCTGTCAGTTTTGAGTTGTTTCCTTCTGCGATTGCGTCTGTATTATATACCGTACTGTAGCATAGACACCTTGGAATGATACTCGATATTACAGTTAGTGTTATGTGTTGGTGTGGAAAATAAAATTAATTTTTGAAGTATACACGTATCGGAATTCAGTATGATTCAGTGTTTGCTTGTTATATGGCTGAAAGTTTCCTCTAATCTGTATTTGGAATATTTTCATTGATGCCAGAAAACAACACAGTGTTTATTGTAGAGATGCATGATATAAGTCCTGAATATGTAACACAGACTACTAGTCTTACTAATATGAAGAAGAAATTATGTTTTGTTTCATTGTTAGATTACAGAGGAGAAATCACATGAAGAACGAGCACTGAGAATTAAAGAAGAAGAACAAACTGTAAAAAAACGCACATATGATTTGCTGCCAGATGCAGATTCTAACTTAAGTGCACTCCAAGCTTCAGTGGAGAGTAGTGCACAAACTTTGGTAGTTCTTGCTGCACAGTGGGAGAAGCATAGAGCACCACTGTTGGCACAATACCGAGATGCAAGGGAACATAATTCCAATAAAGCAGTAAGTTTTGTGATCATCATGACATGAAAAATGTTATGGATAGTTATGCTTTAGAAAATATTGAGACTGTAGTGACACCAGAGTACAGTAAAATCCATATTTAGGTTTCTTCTGAGGTGCAGGAGTTAACATCAAATGAGAGAAAATCTTAAAATGTTGGATGTTAAGTGGAGATTTTATAATATTATCTGTTTTGAACACAGTGTATGGAATGTAACCTCAGATCTGACATACCAACCACATTGTACTGGACTGTTAACAAGCTTTCCATTTTCTGTAGTAGATGTAGTCAGGTATTTATAATTCTTATATGTCTTGATATCTGGTGAATGTGTATTGTAATTTGCTACGTAGTCTGAGAGCCAGAAGAAGGTAGATGCATTGCGTAACTTACGGGAGAAAAGTCGAGAGCTGGGGGAGGAGGTGCGTCACAAAGAGCAACTGCATTCACAACTTGTAACTGAATATGAGAAAGTCACCAAGGATATAAACAGGTAGGAAGTGCTGGATAGGGCAAAAATAACATGCTTACCTAAATATAACATGAGAATGTTGTCCTAATTAATTGTCTGAAAAATAGGTGGGTTGCCACAAAAATTTTCAATCAGAATAATCAGTTTTCAGGCCAAGATTGGAGAGGGGCCTAATTGAGAAGTGAGGACTAAAGTTCAGTATGCAATAACCAATATAAATGTAGTTCTTTTGTTGCATATTTTTGAGTTATTTACTCAATATACTCAGTATGTGTTATGAAATAAAAATTTTGAAATCAATGGGCATGTCAAAAATACCATACTACATATTGCTTTCACTACCACCACCACCACCACCACCACACACATTTGTGAATATGCAATTTCATTAATTTAATACATCTTATATTGTGAAATGTTCAAAGAACAATTCATTCACTAGTTGTGTGTAAGTCAGCATTCTCTGTACTTTCTGTCTACAACATTACTTTGACCATCTGTGAGTTGTGTGTGGTGGCTTGATGTATTTTAATATGATTAAAAATGTGTGTTGCCAGATCAGCCTACACACGTCGGATTATGGAGATAATTGGCAATATAGCTAAACAAAAGGAAGACATTGACAAAGTCCTCAAAGACACAAAGGAATTGCAGAAGGAGATAAACAACTTAACTGGGCAACTTGATAGATCATTTACTGTTGCAGATGAACTTATTTTTCAGGTAAACTATTTTTTTGAATACTATGAATCTGTACCCTGTCTATTTTTTTTTCTGACTGTACAGCTTTGTAACAAATTTAGATGCAGATGTAAACATTGAAATGGATTTTATATGGACTCATATATTTGGTTCTATTTGTTTAGAGTCATACAGCCAGCATGTTCAGCAACTGTGAGAATAAGTATTGTGCCAACTGCTGCTGTGATTGTGAGGGTTTAAAAAAAAGTAAGGGCATTTTTCATATAAGATCCTGGCAGTTTGTCAGACATTGCCTTTGTGTACCTCATGTGTACTACATAATGAGTGTGTGCGAGTATGTCATTGGATAACTCTGACATTCGGTGAAGTTCACGCAATCATAGTATAAACATCAGCTCTATTTTTGCATTGTATCTTTGTTGCGCATTATGCTGTCATTTGATTTTTGTGGTGAGACTGGGTAAAATATTCAGATGAATATTAGCACAATATGAAGAATGCTGTCTTGCTCTAAGGGGGATGTGCTGGCCACAGAATGGCAGGCTGTTCTGAATGAGTTAATGCTCTGGTTCTAGAGTACAGACAGATTACTGTCACACATACAACCAGCAAGTTGGACAGCAGTTGTGGATATCCATGTTCCGTTATCCATGATAAACTCAGGTATTACATAAGTTGTGTAAGGTGGGTGCCTGTGTGGCATGCAGGTGAGGACAAACTGGCATGCATGGAAATGAGCATTCAATTTTTGCAGTGATATGATGAAGGACATGTTTCTCTGTAAGGGATTATCACAGGCATTGAAACTTGGGTGTATCACTCTAAACCTGCATACTAATGCCAGAGACTGGACTGGAAGTGCCTAGACCAAGAAATTCAAAAGTGTGTGTTTTGTCAACAGAGTGATGAGCATTACAGGTGTGTGGACTGTCAGTCAGTAGTGCAGGGTAGTGTGCTATGCATGAAGAGGAGTTGGAACATGCTGTACACAGTAAATGCAGAGGATTTGTGACAGAACTAGTTGTTTTGTATTGTGACAGCAGTAGCAGGTGCTGAAAAATGTAAATGTGAAGTTGGCCCCCCTGCATGCCATGAAGGCATACAGGAGGAGCAGTGGTATAGCTTCATTCATTCATAACATTAACACTATTGTATTGTTTCAGGATGCAAAAAGGGATGAAACAGCTAGAAAAGCATATAAACTTCTTGCAACATTACATTCAGATTGCAGTGACTTGGTGCAGATGGTAGAGGAAACTGGAGCTACAGTCAGAGAAATTCGCGATTTGGAGGAACAGGTAATGTCAGCCTTGCTGGGATTTTCAAGAGCAAGTAATGTGAGGCATACCATGATTTGGAAGAGCAGGTAATGTGAACCATACCAGGATTTGCAAGGACAGGTGATGTGAGCCATACTAGGATTCATATGTGGTGAGGCTGGGGTCAGGGGTGAGGGTGCTGATAGATGGTAATTGCCTTTACACCTTGTATGAAACTTTGTAAGTTAACAATAACAAATATGTTGACACTGTAAAACTTCAAGGTTATATACAACATATCTGTCATGGACAATTCAAATTGTTGTTACTGGAACATTCAGCAACCATAGTTACAAAGTTATGTACATTTTTTCAATTTGGAGACAGATATACAACCTAATATCTTGCTGCCAGTTGTGAGAATTAACTCTCCTTTGTGCATACAGTAAAGGGTGATGAACAGTGGCTGGTAAATATGCATGGCTGTACGCGTGTGTTAGTTTCATATTCGTATTATAATAAGAATGTTTGTTTGTCAAGTACAAGGTGAGACTCTTGGGGTGGTTGATTTGCTAAGTGGCTTGTAGAATTAAATTGTGTTTGCAAAATACTTCCAGAATTTATTATATATTTCTGGATAAGTGTATAAGAAGAGTAGATGAGTGGTATCCAATTTCTGATGTTGTCATCATTGTCTTCTTCTTCATCACAGAGGTAGGCTTGCAGGGTGGCTTGTTTTGGCCTCTGTGTTCATGTCATTAAGTAATCTTATAACAGTTCTGAAACACAAATTTCGGGTAACAAGTGCTGAAAACTTCAACAGTAAATACTGACAGTCTTTGTTACAAAGACCAGCCTGTTAATGGTATTTGAGGAAATACTGCATGTTCATTTTCAGAGTCATACAAACCACATAAATGTACTGTGAGCAAAGTGGAGATTTTTTAAACATTAAAGCAGATGTTGCGGTGACAGTAACCCTGCTGTAAGGGGTTAAATGATCTGAGGTTTTGTCCTCCTGATATGTGGTATTTTGGGAATCATTTTGGAAATGTGTAATTTGCCATTTGATGGAACTATTTCAATCGATTATTTCTGTTAATGTAACATGTTGGTATGCTATTGAAAAATTTAATTGCAGATTGAAACTGAAAGCGCGAAGAATGTTGGAGCTAACCTAGACCGGATCTCGGCAGATCTCCATCAGATGAAACAGGAAAGTGCTGCCCTTACAGCTCAGCTAAATGCAAAGTCGTGATGAATAAACTTGTAATACTCTTAACCTGCAGAAAGAAATGCACTGGACCAAACTGAGCCAACGAATATTAAAAGGTGTAATATAAAGTTATAAGCAATCCTTTAATAAATATGCTATTGTAAGTACTATAAACAAACAAAGAAACAATAATATATGCCATGCACTATTGCTTGTGCATTATTGATAGGGTGATAGAACATGTAAAAATGAATTGTAAAAGAACATTATTTTGTAGAAATTAATACTGCATTGAATATGGGTGTCATATGATACATATAAATTTAGATACATTATTAAACAGTGGCTTCTGATATACAGATTTGTCGAGTTATTGTTGCATAACCAATGATAATTTAATATTCACCATATTATTTATGCTGTTTATGACAATTTTTATTTACTGCTATAAAATATCATATGCAGGTAAGTTAGCATGATGCTGTAGTGTCCACTATTGATGAAGCATTTCCCTTTCACTGCTCATTTATGCTACAAAATAGGCATGAGATGTAAGTATACTACATTCGCCAGGAAAAAATATGATTTTGGAATATTTCAGGTAAAATTTGACTCGTATTTGCAGTATTCCGAGTAGTATGGACATAAGTTTTGAGAAGGTAAGTTACTGTATCTTCCTGCCCCCAACCCCAAAGGGGACTAATATTAACCTTTAAGAGACAGGTTTAAATGTCCAGTGTATCTTGTGCTGGCCAGACTTTTCTCACGTAGTGTGGCCCTTTAAAATCTCTGAAATGCTGTGACTTAGGAAAAATCATAATACACAGAGTTTTATCATTATAAGTTCCAAATAAAAACTGCTTTTGTAAAGAATTAATCTGTTTATATGTGCACGAAGCTACGTTTAGTCATCTTCTATCGGTCTTCGTCTGCATCTTTAAATATTTCTTCTACACTTTCTTTACTCCTGTTTTTACTACATATCAGAATAATTTCTTCTACTTCAAAATGTGCCACAAATTTTTGACAAGATCTGTACTTTTCTCTTCTTACAATTCTAGCTCTATGGGTTAGATTTTATGACCTCTTTCCAGTTGTACTTAGCGTCAAGTAAACAACAATTTTGCCCTTCACAAATTCTTTTGAATGTAAGATTCTTAGTGAAGAGAAACCATTTCTCTGTTGGAGGCTGGATTAGCAGGTGTCTGTCTGTGTTATTCGTGTTACAAGGGTCTGCACAAACACTTCAAAAGGCATGGCTACGAACTCAAAGCTAAAAAGACTAAATAGGGACAATATTGTTGAATTGATACTTTATCCTGATTCCGATTATGTTGTTTCTGTCGGACTTGGAAATGGACAAAAAAAGCTGTTTTTTCACTTATTAGACATGACCATTCTAAACAGCTTCCTTCTCTTGACTGCATATGGGACTAAAATCACGTGCAGAGACTTCCGACTTTCCCTCGTGCGGAACTTGACTGAAAGGGCTGGGAGCCTTCCTCGCCCATGTCGACTCCTGGGAAGGCCCTGTGTTTCACAGAAACATGTTACACGGCTTGAAGTAAACTTCAGCAGCCGTTGGCTATTTCCTTCCTCAAGACTGTATTGCCGAGCTTGTTCTGCATGAGGAATAAAAAAACGAGTACAAATGTAGTGTAAGAAGTGTGATGTTGGACTGTGTCTTGGTAAGTGTTTTGAAGGTTACCACACAAAATTGAGTTTGTGATACATCAACACGTGATGGTAGTCTTCAGGAACACAAAACATCTCAATGAAAAGGTATATAACAAAAAATATTTATTCTGTGAGGTTTACTGCAGCACGCTACCAAGCAAACGCATGGAGACCAGCATATGGCATACTAGGCCATTTGCACTTACATTTTAGGGACCAGCATATGGTCACTAAGGACGCTAAAGGTTAATTCAGTTTGTTTGGTGTAGTTCAGGAGTGTATGACCACAGTAGTGAATAGACTTTAGTGCCTATTTAGTCATCATCCTAGTTGACCTCTCTTCATTGTCTGGCTTTCACAAGTCATACAGGTTTTCAGGCTTTCATGTAGGGCAGTGATCAGGTAACAGTCTTGTGGTTTTAACACCTTGTCAGGTTAGGTTAATGCTGATGTTCGGGAGGAACATGGTGCCTCCATTTTCAGGGTGACAGAATTGTGTCTGGATAGATGCTAAAGTGAATCAGGGAAGGGAATTTGTCAGATATCTAAGTTGGTTACAAGGAGTGTGACCAATCAAAATGGCAAAGGAAACATGGGGGTGGATCTAATTCATTGGCTACTTGCAACATACCTATATAATCGATTGGCTCCTTCCCAGATTACATCAACATCTACACAGGCATGACTCCCTCACTCTGAAGCTTGAGGCAGCATATTCCTTTAAAGTGTTGGTGTCAACTTACAAAAAAGTGGTGTCAGAATGCAGAAAACTGTCCATCACCTTTTGCAGATGATGTTTCTTCTGTTCCTTTCATTCAAGGCCAACTTCAAGATTACTGGTGTTAGAAGCCATCTGTACTCTTGTGACTTGGTATTTGCTCTTGTGCACATTCAAAAGAACATGTGCAACACAAGAATTAATTTCACAGTTAAGCTGAATTTCACCTTGACCACTGGGATAGCATAGCTGGTATAGTGAGTAGGCTATTGGCTGGACAGTCCAGGAATCGTGGTTCAATTTCCAGCAGGGGGCAAGATATTTTTCTCTTCTCCCAAGCATGCAGACTGGTTCTGGGGTCCATTTAGCCTCATAACAGGCACAAGGGGTTCTTTCCTGGGGTTAAGCTGGCTGGTAAATGAAACAGACGATTCAACTCTATCTAGTGCTGAGGTTAAGAATGAGTGGAGGCGTACTTCCACTCCCTCATACGCATTCATGGCAGGTGCTGGGACAGCTTTACTTTACCTGTATGACTGGGAACACTTTGTTGTAAATGTAATTGTTGGTGTCACATGAAGGGTCTTTGGGTGATGCAACACATGTACAACAACAAATTCGGGCCATGTTCTCTGTCACAGAGTGAACTTTGTATGGATGTTATGTGGCATGTCTGATTTGAGTGTTGTGGACATTGTATAGTGTGTAAAATTTGAAGGGTAAATGGGATATAAAAGGCAGATATTTTGTTTATGTATGGTAGCATTTATTTTTGAGAAGGGTGGGGCATGTGGCATGTGTGGGAGACAAGCGAGGTGCGTACAGTGTTTTGGTGGGGAGACCTGTTTGGAAGAGGCCACTTGGAAGACTAAGGCATAGATGGGAGAATAATATTAAAATTAATCTTCAAGACATGGGAGGGGGAGGCATGGACTGCATTGGTCTGGGTCAGGACAGGGAGAGGTGGCAGGCGCTTGTGAATGTGGTAATGAACCTTTGGGTTCCATAAAATTTCTTGACTAGCCAAGGAACTGTTAGCTTCTCAGGAAGGACTTTGCTCAATGTAGGTAGGTAGGTAGGTAGGTAGGTAGGTGGGTGGGTGGGTGGGTAGGTAGGTAGGTAGGTAGGTAGCATCTATTTTCATTTTATGAAGTGCGAACATGCCTAGTCATACCTGAGGCATACTCTCATTTATAAAAGTGACAAAAGTGAAATATTTGTATGCAGTAATTGGGTGTAATTACGTTTAAATTACACATTGAATTTATTTTGTTGCGGTATGGTTCACAGGGTTTTTATTAGTTTACAGTGAGATTAGCAGGTAAATGGCATTGTTTATAGTCATAACAATTACAGACTTTGAACATTTCTCTTCAGAGAGTTCTTTTAGGGCTGACTGAACTAAAAAAATTGGATCATTTAACGTATTTGCTTGTTACTGAAAATGTGTTGTGTGGTGAAGCTTTGGGTGTTGATGCTCACAGAGCCGTACTGGTGCCTGCAATTCTTGCTATTTGCTCACGATGGTTATTTCCTTTTCTGGATATAAGCTGTCTTTCTTTTTGTTTTGTTTTTGCTTCCCTGCAGTTTATGGTTCACATATCTTGCCATCCATAATTGCTGCCCTGTTCAGGGTCACAGTCCCATTCAGGTGCAATACTCTTGGCTCTTCCACATGACAGGTGATGCCTGTTATGGGGCCATAAGGGCTCATGCTTTGTACACTGTTCACATTGGTTCACTTCTAGCCTAGTCCCTCTCCTTGCTATGCTGTGCCACTGAAGGCCATGCCATGGCTCAGGTGGGTAGTCGCCGGCCTTGCACTGCGTAGGCGCAGGTTCGATTTCGGGCCAATCCATGTGGGATTTGTGGTGAACAAAGTGGCACTGGGACACGTTTTTCTCCGCGCACTTCAGTTTTTACCTGTCACTATCATTCCACCAATGCTTCACACACATCCACAAGAGTTCCGATGCGTGGAATTTCGACCTTTTGTCGTCATCCATTCTAATATTATTGTTTTGACCTTCCGTGACTGGTTCTGATGAATCAAGGTGAATGGTGTGAACTTAACGGTCACTTCCCAGTAGTCGCAACATGTTCTTTGTCTAGCGCAAAGAACTGTTGTCCCTAAAGCTATTCACTTACACAACAGGGCAACCACATCTTAACGTCATGTTAAGACATGGTTATTACGCGACCTGGAAGAAGTGACAAAAATCGCCTTGTGTGGAAGCCTCGTCCGTCCGTCCATGTGTGACCTCGTATCGGTGACTAAACTGTGTATCTGATATTAATTAATTTCGGTATAGAAATTTCTTACTGACAGCTGTCGAAGTGTGGGTGTTGTGAAAATTGGTTCAACAGCAGCCACACTTTCCTTAGGGCGTAAATTAATTTCGACCCGTATTTTCCATATTTCTTAACGATTTGGATGAAATTCGGTATGGGATATCTACGCATATTGCCGTCATCAGGCAGACCATGACTTCTCTTCCTGCTGATGATCTACGAAAGATCGAAACATGTTGGAAATGTAATATTTTAATTGAAAAATTACACATTGACGTTGTGCATTTAGTTGGTTATAATAAAATTGTTTCTGTCCGTACTTTCCACATTTTGGGTGAAATTCAGTATAAGTGGTCTGTACGAAGCAATGCTGTTGAGCATTTTTGAGCTACGTCAAAAGTGGCGCATGGAAGGCTGTACTTTCCTTACGGACGTAGGTAAAATTGCATTTACGAGTGTACCGTGAAACTGTACGATATTTTGGAAGTAAAAAAATGCCTTGGCAAATTCAATGTACTACGTCACGGAGTGCACCATTTGTAGCCTTATGTGTTCTGCTAACAACAGTTGTCCCTAACATTCTTCACACAACGATGCCACCGTGTCTAGCATCGCGTTAAATACTGATTGACGTGGGTAGATATGTTTCAATACACTGTTTAATGGCACGATTTTTGCGTATGAAATGTGGTTTTGCTGGCAAGTGTCTGAGGACGTGTCGTTATTAATTCCGCGGGGTTATAGTCAAAGCCACAACAGGCATCCGTAAACTGTTAACACAATAGGACTGGTGAGTCACTCCTGAACAATACAGTTAATGATAAACACCATATTTACGGGAGAAGAACGTACACAAAACAGGATCAAGGTTGATACACAAGGCAAATCACCGAGATGCTTTGCGCAAGAAAAGAGATCCCAAAAGCAACAGCACCTATAGAGCCTAAATTTCAGGTGGATCGGCTTGTGCGGACAACAGAAGAATCTGACGTGGTGAAATTGCGTCTTGAATGTATGTAACAACGTTATTAAAGCAGTCGAAGGTCGGCTGAACGTACGGGTTTAGGAATCTTCCAAAAATGTAGGAGCCACCTCCAAGTTCTAGGTGCCAGAACGGTGATATGAAAGCAAATTCCCTATTGAGGAACCACAGTTTTAAGAGTGACAGGCTTTACATTTCGAGTTGGAGCGTGATTGTGAACGATGTGGGAGGAAGCACTGTGGCTTATCTTAATTACGGAAACATTTGCATGGGAGGAATGAGGGAAATCAAGACAAATGTCAGTCAGAGGGTATAGCCACATTCCGGGTAGAAAACTGGACTCGGGATATTTAAATTACAGTGCAGTCAGCCATTGGGTGGATGATTTCTCTGGCTTCCTATTTTCATTATCGGAAAGAAATAAATCTGTGAAAGGGAATAGATTAGAAATTGTTATACCGCCGTGGCAGTTATAAGAGACAGCGTTTTATATTATTTGTCGTAACCGGTTTTTGACAGCCCGTTGTGACGAATGCTTCTACAGTAACATAACTCAGACCGCCGTCTCTGCTCTCCTGATTCCTCACGACTGATAACCTCTAATATCTCCAAAGTCTCTAACTCGTTTGAAAGTAATGTCGCTTCAGAAATTGATGTTTGTTTGCAAACCAGGGCAGATAATTCGAGAATGACTCTATACCACATATAAATAACGAAATGGTGAAATCCTGTCATCCTATCTCCATCTACGAAGTCGGACTCTGATACTTACGCCATGCGATAGGTACTGTTGGGAGGAAATTGTGATTATGAGAGTGTAGAAACGTACATATGCCCATAAGCTATCTCTAAGTGGCAACACGTCATATTCTATCAAGTTGTGTTTTAAGAACATGCCAAGTGTAAGTCTGACGCCATAGTATTCCTCAAGGCTACAATATACGTGGAAGAGTTGAACAGTGGAAGGGTTTTGACAAACATAAATTTTATTTAATTCTACAATCGGACCCAAGAAGTGCTTTAACACGCGATTTATTAGCAACTAGTTTCGGCCCACAAAAGGGCCGTAAAGAAAGCTGTAAACTGTCACTCACCATCCACTGAGTTCTAACATGTTGTGTTCGGCGTTAAATGTTCACTTAGACCGACGATAGTTATAAGTGGCAAAGAAGTACCGACCATATCTGAGTGTGGACACGATCTCCAGTCGGGGAATTTTATCGTTCTCGCTTTGTTTATAAGGTCTAGCTCCGAACCAAAAAATCTTTTTCTTTTTTTTTTTAGATGTCCCATCCTGTTGTGCTCCGTAAAATACCAAGATTAAATTTTCTCAGTTAAATACAACTCTTCCTTTTTATTAACATTAATAGAAAGGATCAGTTTTGTTTGACTGAGAAAATCTATTCTTAGTAATCTTCTTTCCTTGTTGAGATCCAGACACCAAGTGTTCTGCACACCGCAGGTTCCCTCCATGGCACTAAGCCACGTCCCATTATTTTGGTTACCTGCTCAAGGTCTCACGCCTAGATATGTGGTCTCGCCGTATGCCTGTGGTGTTTGTGGTAAGCTGAGGGCCCGCACAGCATAAAGTTTGCGCACGAATGCACGCCTAGGTCGTCACAATACGCGTATGCAATACCACATCTCCATCTGGGGATGATAGTCCTTGGATTCGAACTCAGGCTGCCCTGCTACAGTACAGTACACTGCTTGTGTATTTGTAATATTGGCTGCCTGGTGATGGCCACAATACGTCGCCGAAGTATATGAGATCGTGGAAATTGCTTTGTGCAGTAGTTGGAAATAAAACTTGTATGTGTAAGTGCTCTCCATGTCTCGCCTCATCGTCGCTGTTATGCAACACAACATTATATTTTACATAGTATTACCAGTTGCGGTATCTAAATATGTTGTAATATGTTGTTTATGCTTAAGGAAATGCAAAGGGCGAACACTTTATGACTCTTTGCACTGTGTTATCTATGAAGACGATCAAACTGTAACAGGTTAAGCATACTGGTAATGATCGCATAAGCGAAAACCTAGAAATCCGATTTACAATCTTTGAGAAAGATCTTTGGTGTCCGAAATAGTTCAAGTGCTAAACAGAACAACATTTATCAAGATTATTATTTTTAAAGCTTAAACAGGGCTTAGGGCAGGGGTTCTTAATCGGTTTGTCGCGACCCAAGAATGGGTCTATTTTCCGCAGGTTGGGTTGAGAAAATTCTGTCTAATATTCTGATATAGCCTCGTACACAAGTGTATATTTTACGTGGTGTAAAGGATTGAAGTTGTGTGGCTCGGCAGCTGGTGTTAGTGACTATGCATGTGCGCTACCAAGGACCAGCAGGGGTGGAAAAATAATTCCTGCTTTGCCTGACACTGACTATTCCTAAAACAGTACAAGATTTTCTTTAATGGGTCCGTTTTCCACTGAAGAGTACCTAAAGGTGAGTCAGTGTTTCTTTCCATTTGCACACTGCTTGTGTGCCAGCACTACTGTGCAACAAGCCAAACTCTTCGTGCCCCGCATAGAAGAAACTTATTCTGCAAGTGGACATTTTTATCTTGGGCGATTCACTCCGCTGTGTTCTCATTTAATAAAACCAACAAATATTCCACCCATTAAATCATGCCATCTAAAACAGCGCTGACTTACTAATTACCCTTTACTTACAAACGTTTTTAACTTTAACTAACATCACACACAGCTACATTGTACTACCTGCACATATATTTGCCTTTTGAATGTGTTTTTATACATTTAGTTTTAGGTCACACACTTTATGTTAATCGTGCATGAATTCATGGAAAAGTGCCACGTTTGCAATAAAATTCATGTTGTAATGTAAAAAGAAAATTTTGTAAAATATTTTGTTAAAAAATGTAACCAGTA
This sequence comes from Coptotermes formosanus, assembly GCA_013340265.1. NCBI lineage: Eukaryota > Metazoa > Arthropoda > Insecta > Blattodea > Rhinotermitidae > Coptotermes > Coptotermes formosanus. The sequence goes on along the minus strand of BLKM01000477.1, from coordinate 56,563 downwards.
CTCCTGCCTATGAGCTGCGTACATTACAATGTTTACAAATATGATCCTCCGTCTTCTGTCTACATTGCAACATTAACTGCACTGGAACATCGCATTTTTTAAAATTGCTTGCTTTTTTTTAAATTTAGTTCTCATTCTATTCTGGACTTTGATATTTTACATTATTATCTTCCTGAAGATGTGTTTAGATTGTAGTACCTGGTTATTACCACGTAGGCCGAAACACGTTGTACTATTTAATGATTAAATAGCAAAGTGAGTTGTGAATGACGGTCTATATACAATTTTATTTCATTGTATGAATTCACAAAGGGATGTATAAATTAAGCACTAAAATAACTAGAATGAAGTAAATCATTAATCCATTAAAGATTAGTGTTTGTCGCATGTACAGGCAAATGTAATGACAGGTATCTGCATGTACCCACACACTGTATTTATTGGTCTAACGAGTTTTTTACAATAAACGGTTGTCTCCCTACACGTTATTCACAGACTAGTGTTAATAATGGAAGAACAATCTGTTCTCTGTGAGGCATGAACTGAAGATTTACATATATATGCGCGTAAGTGTATATATATGTATATAGTAATTGAATTTTAATCTTCAAAGATTAATTCAAAATTGACAGTGGGTCTGACGTGCTTGCCGCCAAAATTAATCTGAGTCCCGGCCGGAAGATCTGCGAATCGCTGTCTTACGATGAAGAGGTATGTTCACCTCTAAGTATAGAACGTTGGGTAAAGGTACAGATAAATTTCGGCCCTTATCAGAGTAGCGATTTCCTTCCAAATTACATAACCATCTGCCCGCTGTTATCTAAGACAAGGTATCTAGACAGCTGCTGCCACAATTAAGGTGTGCGCATTAGAGGTTTTGTCAGCAATTAAGATTACGTTCCTATGACCTTCCACACTGACATATTATTAGGACAAGAAACCTGTAGTTTGCATCTGCTTTTTCAGCCTAATTGGCCTATTTTTAAACACGAATGCCGTGCAGAATATCTGAATTATGTGAGGGATTTCAGATGAAATTTACTACAGAAGTAATGCCACCAGGGGCAATCAACCAGTAAACTAGGTAGTCATTTCGACCTCCCTCTCTGTTCAGCCACTGCTGCCTACGAAACGCCCAGCTGGAATGTGAGAACTGTGCCTTATATATTTTAATAGCAAGTACGCTTACTGTAAAGGGCTTGTCGCATAGGCTGAAGGCTTTGAAGTGTTGCTCCTGGAAGGAGGAACTGTCATCAGTCAGTCAGAATTTCGGGCCGAGCAATATTTGGATGGACTACGGCTCGGGGTTGAAGTCAGAGAAATATGATCACATTGGCTGATGACATCTGCCATTGTGGTTACGGGGTGGAAGGGGGAAGGTGGAGGGTGGATCAATTCGGCTGAAGCCTCCTTAATGGAGTGAGGAGGTCCTTACCAGTATTGCCTTAGAGCTGATTAATCACGGAAAACCTCAGTCCTATTAGCCAATTCTACGGTCAAATATTTCATTTTTATAGTGCTCAATCTTCTACCTACAAGGAACTTGATACCACGCTAGTACACTCAGTGTTCCGTCGATTGGGCCTGCCTTGTTACGGGCGGCCTCGACTGGCCTGCTCACACCCGGCCACCCTTTTTTTCAAAACTGTGTGTGTCTTCAGAGAGCCCACTGTCGGCATTAGTGCCCACCGAGATGTCGGAAGGGTTCCGCACACTAGATGCCATTCACGCTCTGTGATAATGGTCGACACAAACGGACCCTCCAAATCCCCGTGAACTTAACTGTTGCCAGCAAAACAAGGTGTGTTTGTCACAAAGCGAAGACGCTTTGATTGTAACAACTAGGGCTTCCTGTCGCGGGTGTGAGCAGCAGAACTCCAGGTACGGTAGTCGCAGTCCGTCATGCAGAGACTGGAGATGCTGGTGTAGCCGCACTGTCGTGATGAGGGTCTGGCATGTCCAGCTTTTTGCGCTGCCGTCTTTCCAACCTGATTCAATGCGATGCCAAATTATGCACATCTACTGGCCTCAAAACGTAACAAAGGAAGCTTCTTTAAAACGGGTGTATAGGAAAGACATCTATAAAAAGTGAAGTATTTCCTTCACTCACCCATGCGTCCCTGTGTCTTGGCAACTAACCGACCGGGCACTTTACCCTTGTCATTCACTGTTGATGCAGCTTATTCGCATTTCTTGTCACTAAATTTGCTGAATCTGCGGACCCGAGTTTTGAAGCCGACAGAAAATAAGTCAGTTAAAATTGTCCCTGTCAGTGCCATGAAGACAGAGCAGAGGTATAGCTCTGCTAATGCTTAAACTTATCACTAGATAGAGGCGAATGATCAACGTCACGCCCCGACCGCTTTACCCCCGGGCAAGAACCCTGTTGCCCATTGAATAGGAGGCTCGTTGGACCCCCGAGACCATTGAACCCGTTGAATCCGCAGGTGCACGTTGAGGTTGATTGCATTATGTTTATTTCTTCTCGCTGTGGACTGAGACTGTCTGCTTGGAGATACCGGCCCTAGGGTCCATTATACTCCACTGAGGTGAATGAATATGGAGACTTTATTGGTGGAGCGATAACTGATGCGGGAAAACCCGATGTTATTGGAGAGAGTCCTGTCCCAGTATCGTTTGGCATACCATAATACGTACATGGACTGCCTTAGAACTGAACCCGGTCCTCTGCCGTTGAAGTGAATATAAATCTTATGGTTCCATATGACGCAGTTTATTTCTTGAGTACCTGGCTGACACTTGTCTTATCAAGACGGGCTTGGCGCAATTGAATTACTCAGAAAAATACAAAGTAACTTTCCTTTTGCAATGACATATATCACTCACAAAAACTCTAACACTGAGAAATGATTAAGCACAATTTTCCTGTAACAAATTAATTAAGACTGTCAAGATATTAAACCTGAGTAATTTGTTGTTTCGTTTCTCTTATCACGTAATTATCCGTGGAAAATTACCTGACTTTATTAAACAGACGTGCATCAGGTACGTGCAATACTTTACAGAAGCTCAAAACATTAACTGTGTGTCATTTGCATTATGCTGCAATCGACACACGGACAGATCCACAGATTTTAAAACTCAAACACCGCTTTAGCGCCATTTTTCTTTGATCGTAATCTGTGGCCCTCGTATTAAGAGTGTCTTTAAATCGAAACATCTAAAATAGTGAATTTCTCCTCAGAGACTTTACAGGTGCCATCTGAAGGTGATACTGTATATGGGTTTAATGGTACCACTTTTAGCAAGCTATTATTAAAATGTGTAAATGAATTAAGTCAAGGCTGGAAACATTCGTAATGCTTGAATCTAGAGCACACATGTTTTCGAAATATGGTCGTCGTTATTTTCCACATCGCATTGTTCTTGACGTTAGTTTATTGCAGGTTAAATCTATTGTCCTTTGGAAAATACCCTACAAACAAGGTACTATGTCGGATTTGACCTTCTTGCAGCTGTGGTGATGAAGATTCACATTTTCCGGGATATGGCGCCATGCCGACTCGTAAATATTTGCCGAAGCCTGAAAGGATCAGAGTGCCTTCATTTTCATGATAAAGCAGTCCAGCATCCTGAAGTTGAAGGCAATGTGATCCTTTCAAACTTCGGTACAAATTTACCAGTCGGCACAGCGTCATATTATAGAAAATATGACTCTTCAATACAGTATTACTTTAAACAGAGGCGAAGAAATAAATGCTTTTCCTTTTATTTCTTTCGATATTCTCCATACAGAATAATATTTCAAATAACTTTTTTACGTTACTTTTAATTATACTGAACTTTTATTGTACATGACAAGCAAATTATTTACTCAGTGCCCGTTTATTGAGAGAAATCATAAACCTATACCTGGTTTCCACGTGACGTATGAAGCATTTTGGATTTAAGTAGACCAAAATTAAACGTCTGAGGTAACCCTATATCTGCGAGTGTCTTCTTTCGTCAGAATACTCTGAGCAGTTCCTGTCGGAAACGAAGACGTGAACAGACGTCGGTTGGGTACAAAGGCTTATTACATATTTAGACTGTACCCTTAATGTAGAAGACGATTAAAAAATTACCTTTGAACTACGGTTTTCTATTTTTACGTTGTAATCACCGTGCATTTTCTTAATATAATAACAACAATCACGAACCAATGCACTAGTATATCATTTTTAATTCACGTAACACTCACTATCCCGAAAATTTTCGACGCTTGTCCGCGTCATCTTCAGGGGACTGTCACTTTCTTATCACAAGACACTCGTCATATTTGAAAGGTGGCTAAAATTAAAGTCAAGAGAATGTTAACAGAACTGAGTTCAGTAAAATAATATGTTAAAATCTTTAAAAAGTTAAAAACTATTTACAACACACAATGCACATAGGATAACTATGCCTCCATCGTAGTTATCCTATGTGCATTGTATGTTGTAAATAGTTTTTAACTTTTTAAAGATTTTAACTTATTATTTTACTGAACTCAGTTCTGTTAACATTCTTTTGGCTTCAATTTTAGCCACCTTTCAAATATGACGAGTGTCTTGTGATAAGAAAGTGACAGTCCCCTGAAGATGACGCGGACAAGCGTCGAAACATTCCGGGTTAGTGAGTGTTCAGTGAATTAAAAATGATATGCTAGTGCATTGGTTGGTAATTGTTGTTATTATACGGTCTTCTGTTTTTATTGGAACATTAACTTCCGCCAATTTCGAACAAAACAAGCCAGCGCCTGCTTCAGTACATTCCTCTTCACACATGCTGAAGCATCAGTTGATTGTTACTGCGCACTAGCATAATGAAATTACATTGAGGTATTCTTTTGGCAGCCTAGGAAGGGGACGTTTAAGGGTATTACGTAATGAATACGTCGTGGTTTATAGAGTCATAGAGTACTGCTGTGGTAGTAACGTATAGAATGGACTAGACATAAAGCTAGGATATTGGAGAAGGATACTGAATAAAGAATATTGTGACAAATCTTCTTGGAAGGCGGTCATCTGAAAGAACAAGAAGGAGATGCTGGAATAAAATTGAGATGGATCTTGGGAAAAGGTTACGTAGATTGGAAAGGTAACGAAATGGCTCAGGATTGTGTTCGCCGATACCAGGAAATAGGCCAAACCTATCTATTTCCCTTCCTGCGGTATCTTCATTGATAACCATTTGCCAGAGCTCAGATGACCGGTCAGCCCCACCCCCCCATAGTGACTCCTTGATCCTGGACTCACAATTATTGTTAGCGAATTTACGCCCAGATCTGCTGACAAGGATCTAGAATGCTGCCTTGTGTCAGAAGACCGAAATCCAATACGGAAAAAGAATTCGGAAAAATTTAGTACTTTTTAAATCTGGGGCTCCCAACCCACGGTGCCCTTCGCTCCGCGAGGTTTGTGGAAGTTTTATTTACGGCACTGTCATATGCCAATGTTATTGGACGCTGTATAAAGTCGATGCAGCGTCGCTGAGTAACACAAGAGTACATCAAACGGCAGGACTGACAAAACGTCTAAACGAGCTGGAAGGATTGCACGTTGTCTTTGTTGAGCTATCCGAGCCAATTTGCTGATTCGACAGTTGAGACATAATGCCAAGAAGAACTTGGCATATTTACCGAAGCGAGCCAAGGCTCTGGCTGTCACCCGTTCTGCTTAGTGATATAGCACAGGAGAGCCTTTGTTTATAACATGTCTTATGAAGGACGGAAGAAAAAACATATCAGAGAACCTTTGTACGACGGGATGAGTAAGGCTTAGCGTCTCCTGTATAATGAACTTTGGCTGTTCCGTAACAGACAGGACGTAAAAGAGAACCAGCATTTTCATTGTTTCGTCCTCCTTACTAGTATTTGAATTAATGATCATATTTTCAGGAAACTGGATAACCATAGCATTTCTATTGAAGGTTACTCCGGTCCCAGATTTATAATTCTCTTCTTTCAGTAATTTTGACCCGGCAGCCATGAAATCAACGCATGCATGTCGTTTAACTAATGACTGAGCTGGACGAATCACGGTAATGTTTTTAAAAGCGAGTCTTTATAAACACACAAACTGCAGAATTGTTTTTACTTGGCGTGTATGTGTTACAGATTATATAACTTCTAACGTCTAATTTTCTAAATATTTCTTATTATTATTTGTTATTATCTTTCTTGCAGGGTATTTACAGTTACGCATCTGAAAGAAAATATGTTTCTAAGGTAGTACAAAATGCTGCAGCTATCCTGTGGTTACAATTTGTGGTCCATGTAACGCTATTCACCATGTTAAATTCTTTGTAATTTTACACGATAATTTATTATTATTATTATTATTATTATTATTATTTCTCACTCAGCTGAGATGTGGTTAATCTGATTTTTACTTACACTTTTGAAAAAGTTAAAATTATCTTTGAAAGCAGAAGTATAGGCACCGTGTAGCATATTCTTATATGTTGGCGAAGATCTTTTCTCACAGGTTCGGAAATGTGGTATCTTCAACAGTATACCAGTTTCTGACAGAAATATTGTCAGTATGTCTTATACTATGCTGTTCTATTTCATTTGCTTATTCGATATACGTACGTAGTTCCGGATTTTATTCTTACGTAACATTTAAATATTCTCTTAGGGACAGCTCTATCAAACATGTAATTAATTTTTTTATGTTGTCTAGCAATGCCTATTGGGTCTTTTACGCTCTATTTGTTTATCATGTCTCCAAGCTCGGTTCCAGGAATTTTTTCATCCCATCTTGTAAAATATTTTCTTGTCCATGTTTATAAATTCTCAATAGGATAAATCGACGCATTTGTATAGGTCTGTTGTACAGTGAATGTTATAGCCATAATTTAGCCTTGTTATATTTCAGTTTATTATTGTTATTATTATTTGTAATTGACAATAAGGCTTTTGATTCAGCATGTAAATAAACGAAGAATAGAAACGAATTTTAGGAACTTTACTTTCTGGAATATATCACATTTAATATGTGGTCACGATATCAGGAATTCTTAATTGAAATAATTGTACTCAGAAAAATCTTAACCACGGCTAATCCGTTTCCGAACTTAATTACATGGAAAATAATTAAAGCTGTTTTTGAAATACGTAATTCAGTAATGGGATGTATCGAATCTTCACTTGCTGACTATGTAAGGTAAGGCAGATGAGTTATCGCTGTATTAAAGGGAGTCAGCTGCGATAAGTTTAATGGAAATGAAGAAATGAAGTAATATTCCCTGCTGGTGTGCGCTCCTTGACTTTTGCGTCATGTTGCAAGGACTAAACAGGACGGATATTTGTTGGTCTGCCGGCACTTAAACAGCTGTCGCAATTTACAGTGAGACTGACGATTATCAACGACAGAGTGCCTGGGCTTGAGCACCTTGTTACTAGAACACAAGGTTTACAGTTAAAATTGGGCAAGGAAGGTTAATTATCCTCATGTCGTAATATCTGAGACGAAAAAGCTGATAATACATTTTTATCATTCCATCTAGTACTTTGTTTCCTCATTGTTACTGGCGCTTCTGACGCATCTGGTTACAAAATGCGGCAAGAACAATTGGTAAAATGGGAAGGGCAAAAGTGGAATAAGTGAAAAAACTTTACTTTAAATATCAGAAAAGCACTAACGAATGTTTGTGTAATAGGTAATTTATATGTAATTTTATAGTTCTCTTCTCTAAAAATTCCCTTTGATTGACTGATAGATAGACAGATAGATAGAGTGATTGACTTATTGATTGATTGACCGAATGGTTTAGCATGCGTTATGATTTTCAAATTTAAACTTATGGAATAAAAATTACGGGGTAAAAATTCATTTTACTTTGCAATATTCATTCCACGCCAGATATAGTGGTTATACTGCCGCAGCTGTCGAATTTCTTTGTGTTGTTTCCAGCAATATTTAGCCGTTCTTAGTGTATTTCTTGGCGCTGTCTCAACTGCACACGTTATACACTGCGGGGGTACAAAAAGCTTCCAAAATCTCTAGGATCCAGCCCAAAATTTAACGCTTCAGAAGAGTGACACGAAGGAAGCTCCGTACTGGGGTCCCACAGATACTAGGCACCCCCGTATAGAATTCAGTCGCCCAGGCGAAATGGCGCCCGAAGTTTATGCATTCCTGTCGTTGCATGGACTGAGAATTGGGAAGAATTTTGTAACGAGCGATAATATCTATTCGAAATTATTGTTAAGCATTGGTTTAAGTGACTAACAAAAATCATAAAAGAATTCCCCTTCGGGTTGGCAATTGAATCCATGACGTCTCGGTCTAGAAGCAAGAGTGTTAACAATCCTGTGACGACATTTGTTTCCCAAACTAGGTGAAATAAATAACGTCTTATTTTATGCCCGTTTGTTTTGTGCCTTTTTACCTTCAAGCCATTTGTCAGTTTACACCACTTCTTAAGTTACGTCCTCCCATTTTCGGTTTAACGCTTTTTGGCTGGTTAGCTGGTTTATTTATTTCTATTTTTCTCAGGAGAATATCATTTTTATTTTGCCCAATTTTTCAGGAACATAACCTGAGCATAAAACAAGGCCCTTGCCTGTAGTAATTTTAAGGTCGTGCTTCGATAACATGAACTTCGTTTGTAGCAGCTGTGATTTCAGAGTTGAGGTTAGATTGGAAACAGACAAGCGAAGCTTTGCACAGCGCGTCTTACATATCTTGTGACCGGCCAGTACTGGGGCAGGTTAAGACCTGCGTTTGGAAGTGACGGACTTTAACCATAGGGGAATCCGCGAACGTCCGACAAGGAGTGGTCCCGCATACCCCTGGCAGACGTCGACTGCGGGCACTAATGTATTAAAGAGCTAGAAATCGAGATGATATATCGTATCGGCTGCTTCTAACTTTTGACCAAAGAAGTTTCTTGGTAACATCACAATAAATTTCTGTATTAAATACCGCGGTTTTTATTGCGAAAGTAGCAAGATTGTGCCTATTTACACGGGATTTTCTTAAAATTTTCTGCACTGAAATGGTGAAAGAAATTATTCAGTATAACACATTCGTAAATATATATTAGCCTATCTGTAATCTTCTCATATTTTACCAGGGGGGCGTCGCATAATCATCGTTTGATGCATTCAACGATGGACAGGTAGTGCTACAGCGGCGCAATTTTTGAATAAATTTTCAGCAGTTGCCGGTCGCCGGTCATAGACTTGTAATATCCCAGCCTCCTACTCAGTACATACTGGGCGGTTTTGCTGGGGTGAAGCGGCCACTGCCTAAAGTGGCCAGCAGGTGCAGCTGACAGCTCACCACCATCTACTGCTGAGTTTAAGAGCGTGTTGATATGAAGTCTAGACCCACTGTACGCCTTCACGACGTGTTTCCCTTTGGACATGAAGTTGGCTGTGACTCCATAACCAAAAGGAGACACCGAAATGGGGAGAGATGAAAGAAAAATATTTATGAGATTACACAGTAGCACAGGAATGGAGTTAATTCCATAAGTAGGAGTTTCACAGTCTACAATTTTTATTGTTTGAGTCAAGTCTGAAGTAACACCCGGTTCATATGCTTTTGTGGGGCGTAGAGAAAGAAACGCAAATAGAATTTTGATTCTAAAACTTCAAATAAAGTGACACCTTGAAAAGACCTACACTTGTTTGAGGGGTGGGGGTTAGGGGATAATATTGGAAAATATATGAGAAAAACGTTGTGTTGTGTTACGAAAGGGATAGTCTATTTCAGATAACCTCCAGAAACATTTGCCTGACAGTCTGAATTACTGATCAGGAAGACTTTATGGTAATACCAATATTGTATACAATATATAATATTGATGATAACGTATAAGTTTAATTTTCACAAAAAATCAGTCACAGCCAACCCTTTTATATCTCTTTATTTGGAGATTTGAGCCACAAGTTTAGGCCTGTTTTGGCCGTCATCAGGTTTCTTCGTGTTTAGAGGAACCTGATGATGGCCATATCAGGCCGAAACTTGTAGCTGCTCAAATCTCCAAATAAAGAGATATAACAGAGTCGGCTGCGACTGATTTTTTGTGAAAATTGAAATATACGCCAACGGGGATGTTGAACATTAAAATTGTAAATTTAACATAACGTTACTTTAGCGACAAATTTTCGTAATATATTTCCTTTGCATACAACATAGATTTTTCCTTTAGTTAGTCATAAAACATAATTAATACAGGAATGAGATAAGATTATTAAAATAAACAAAGTAAAAGTGAAGTAATCAAGAAATATCTATATCAGTCAGTCAACATGACAAATGTATTCTTTATCGCTAAGAAATCTGATGTCTTCAGACGCTGGAGAAGGCTTCCAAGAATGGACTGCTTAGGAGTGGGCCTTAGCAAGAGTGGGCAGGACCTTTGGATTAGAAAAAACCTTGGGTACGATGAAAGTGACAGAAATTCTGACGAGATTAGTGGTACATGGGAATAAAGAAATACATAAAAATTTGGTCAGTGAATATGGGTAAGGGAAGAAACCCCTTGGAAATCTAGGCGTAAATTGCAGGACAGTCTGAAAGTGTACCCTTGAAAAATCTGGTTTGAAAGTGCGGAAGCTGCAGCTGGTTCAACTTATGTATAAAGGCATAATTTTGTAAATTTTCGATTTAAAAAAACCACGATATTTATTAGTCAGATGAGTGAATGTAATGCATGAAAGAACCTATATAATGAAGATAATAATAAAGCGAGATTAACATTGGAGCATTAGTATAAGTCGTCATGCAGAATATGTCCAAATTTGCGCATTTTAGAATCTTAATTTTCATTGTTTCAAAAGACAGTTTTATAGTAGGAAACTAAGTTTTGCAAAAGACAGTTTTATATTATGAAGGTAATGAAAATTTTAGGTCAGAAGAGTTTAATTGTTTAAAATAGGCATATGTGTCTGGAGTTGTACAACAGATTTATTAAGTGAACTGAGAATTGCGGAGAAACAATACATTATTACAAAAATTTCTCCTTATAACATACGATGAAAGCACAGAGGGCGAGTAGAGGTATAGGTCTACTTTCTTTAACCTCGGCGTTAGAAGTGGTGGGTAGTTAAGGCCACGCCCCTGCCGCTTAGAGCGGGAATGACCCGATTTCCACTGCATAATAGGCGGGATGGGCCCAAGGGTCGGTCTGGACACAGTATACTAGTATACGATTTGAATGTCCGTCATGAAAGAAGCTGTCCCGTCTATTCTTTTTGGTCACATTCCAGAAGGCACTGATAATTATCGCGATGGACGGAAGCAACAAAGAGCAGTCATTATCTTGTTCAACCAAACAGTCCAGGATGCACCCTTCTTCTGCATGCCTTGTGTACACTAGGGGCTCCAGATACACGCAGTGTGGTGTGGTCGTACGTGGACGTCTTTTTAACAGCAAGCTCAAACCCCGAAACTGCTGAACGAATTTCGATTAAGTTTAGTATTTTGCGGTTTACAAAAAAAAATTCTTAGAAAAATTTAATTTTAACTGACATTTTCGTGGCCATCTTAAATTAATCTTGTTTTGTTAGATTATAGCCTATTATGAAATAAAGTTGTTAATATTTCGCATGTGACAGCTACACGAACACAGATATCTTTGATAAATTTGTCTAGGAAGTTTTGGCCAACATATATCGCCCGGGATGCTCCCGGCGTTTCAACATCAAGGATCTACCTTTGTAGTCATATGTACAATTCGGAAACATTTAAACACATCTTGTATATTGATGAGTGTGTGTATGTGTGCGCGCGCGCCCGCGCCCGCGCCCGCGCGCGTGTGTGTGTGTGTGAGGGTGCACGTGTAAGGGTGTTGTTTAGCGTCAAGCGAGGAACGAAAATTCTCTGGCTGGGAAACCTGAATTCCTAGGCGTAGATGGAAGGACACTATTAAAAAGTCTTCAGAAAATTGCAGGGGAGGGCATGGATTGAATTAATTCAGCTCAGGATAGGGTCAAGTTGTGGACTATTTTGAAAATGGTAGTGAAATCTGCTTGATTCTTTCAGTTCCTAATGAGGTAAGATAAAACAAGTGACGGCATGCAGTTAGTTTAAAATTGTACGAGGTTATTCATATGTTTCTTTCATAAATATATATTCTGTTTTTACACACATTCGCTGAAAAGAACTGACAGCAGTACAAGGTTATTCCAAAATTCCTTACTTAAGAGAAGGCCTTCTCAAATAGGGATTTGTACAAGTAATCTCAGTTGACAGAAACTTAATGTTAATTCCTTTCTTACATTTTATTTTATAATGTTGTATATAATGTAAAAAAAATATGCATGGTCAAGTTGAGACAATAATACAAGGCCATTTTCATAAATAATTTAACCTCACCGATTTTAAGTAATACCAAGTTCTTACGTTATTTATTTGTTACTTTTTTAAAGGTTTCCAAATGGTACAAAACAATTAGTCTGACAAAGCGCAAGTTTTCGTAAATAAGTCTTTTGTCTTATTAAAATAGACAAATGCGAGCAATTACGAACTACGTAATTAGCGTACAAGGTTATTTGGAAGTTCTTTATTTGCGTAACTTATCTTTGTAAAGTTCAACGTACACTGTGAGATCGCTATGACAGGATCACAAGGTTAATTTTATAAACACTTCCCTGGCTAAGTTTACTCCTATCATTCGAATTGTTGGTAAGTTTTTTGGGATTACTTGTAAGTTATTTGTTTGAGTAAATTATAGTTGTATAAATCAGCTTATAAGTACACAATGTAACGGGTTCTTGGAGACTAAAGTAATGTAGATAAATAACTTGACTAAGGAAGGTGTTCTAACTTCAAGTAATTATATTTTTGGGGAAGTTATTAACAAAATCCATGTCTGTATAATTTTTCCTTACTCTATAGAAAAAAGTTTTATTATAACAATAGTTTCATGCTAGACAGATCTGAACAAACAGTATTTCAGTCACGTGAATGTCACTGACATCTTTAAGAATTTAAAATTACACTTAGTAGATACGGGAAGCAATTGATACGCGTTACATAAGCAGCGCAGATGAACAAGCATTTTTAAATGGCCGAATAATTAATCGAAATCATGGTACACATTTATTTATACGCTTGTTATGACAGTGTTGTCTTATGCGAAATGTGAATCTAAACATCTTCACTGCCTGAGGCATATCCGACAAAAGACATTTCGCCCCCTCTATATGGCAGCACTCATTCACAATTAAAAAGTGTCAAGCTTACTCTTTCTGTAGCCAGTAGTATAAGTAAAAGTTGAGGTAAAATTTGCACCGGCGCATGCAATGAAGGCATAAGGTGGAGTAGAGTTACAGCTCCACGCCTTCTTAAACTTAGATCTGGATGGCGGCGAATTGTCAACTTCACGCCCGGCATCTTATGCCCAGGGAAACAGCTCCTCGTGTCCACGGAGCAGGGGCCTCAAAGCCGATCTGGATGTTTCAAGGCAGAGAAAGACCTTTTGCCTGTGCCGCGAATCAAATAAAAATGTGTCTGTCATACGGCCCCTAACCTAATAACTAACTGAGCTACCCCTGCTCACACTAATGTCAAAATGAAGGACACACTTAAGTATTAATCTGTTAGTAAGACAAGGAGTCGCCTGAAGAAAAGTGTTCCGGAAACGTCGTGTACTTCCGTTATAACTCACATGACAGGCTACGAAGTGTAATACTTGAACATTTCTTCAGCCATTGGCACATACCTTCAGAGATGCAGAGGGCTCTAAATTAAAAGGGTCACTCGCCTTTTTAGGCGTTCATTACGAAGTAGAAGACGAGAATGCCTTATGTAGCGATCGTGTGTCCGTCTGTCTGTAGTATCGGCGACTAAACCGTTTGTCAGATTTCCATGAAATTCAGTACAAGAGTGCTGACCAAATTCAGTCAGATAAGACTGATTTTCGCGCCAATCAGCTTAGACAGTGTGAGGCTTTACTTAGGGGCGTACATTAATTTCTGTCCCTACGTGCCACATTCTTGGCCGATTTCTGTGCAGTTCCATTGGGAATGTACCAGTTTCGTAAAATTGGTTTATTGTCAGCCGTACTTATTTAAGGGTGTAAATGAAATGGTGACCTTATTTTCTACAATTTTTGTCCGTTCTGGATAAAATTCGGTACAAGCAATGTTAACAAAAAAGTTACAGAATGGTTATGGGTTTCCTAAAAATTGTCAAAGTGGAAGCCTCGTTTTAATAAGGGCGTCATTAAATTTCTATCCGTACTTTCCACATTTATTGCTCAATTTGGGCGAAATTCGGCTAAAAAATCTGCACAGAGTGCTGGTGAACGTTGTGAGTTTCGTGGAAATCAACCCAGAGAAGGCGGCACTTTCCGTTTCGGCGCAAATGAATTTACACTTACGCGTGTAACGTGAAAGCTAATGGCATTCTGGAAGTCAAGAATGCCTTGATAAAATGTGCGCACTACGCCACTGAGTACACTATTTGCAAAGTCTTCATGCTCTGTCTTTTTTAGAATTTGAGCTGCAAAATTTTTGTAGTTTTCTTCGTCCACTCTTTTACAAAAACAGTATAACTTTAAAGTAATACATTCTGAGAATTAAGGGTGAAATCACTAAATTTTATGGCAATTAGTTTATTATTCTACAGCGCAACATTTTGGAATAATATTTTTCTACGTGCCTGTATCAAATAAACAGTTTCTGAAAGTGAAATCATTCTGCATAATATTTGCTTTGATTGAGTCTGGTGTTCCTAGTGGGGAAAGACAAATATTACACTTATGTCTTTCAGATATTTGTAGCCTCAATTAATTACAGGCTTTTAATCTGTGGAATAGATGCTAAGGCAATAGGGCTGATTGTTGCACAAAATGATATAGTTGTTTCTTTTCCGAATAACTGATTTTGAACAGTTCCTGCACCCGTAACAAGAAATCTAAATTTATATTTGTTTTATCGTAATTGAAAAAGTAATTTTAATTTTTAATATTTATTAAGGGGTACTTTGCTTAACTAAAGGAAAGAAAAACCTTTATTCAGTATTGCCAATGTGACATCAGAATTAAGTATATTATTTCAATGTAAAATTGGTTATACCGATGGTGCTTACGTAACTAAACATGTATATACGTATGAAATAAATATTATGAAAATATTTAACCCCGTTAAAGAAACTTATCTAAGGGCGATTGGGTTCGAAAGTTTGGGTGATAGGGAAGTGGATGGGCAAATAAAGTATTAGTAAGTTATATTAAACAATTAGGCAGTGGGCTGGAAGCCCGACGATTCGCGATTGGATTCCCAGAAGGAGTAAGGGAGGCTTCTTGAAACTACACTTCCAGACTGGCTGTAGGGCCTACAGAATCTGTTATTTAATGGGCACTCCTGGATGAGCATGAACCTGACTATTCACCTGCATAACCTTTATCTGTTTTCGTGGTATATAAAATCAGAGTTATACATACAAACCCCCTTTACCTTCTTGCGTTTTACGGGCACAATGTTGCCTTCACAGTCTGCGAAAAAGGACCAGTAATGTACTGCACATACTGTGGTGCTGGTCTTCGTGATATTAAAAGTGCCCTCTGATACGGCACCCAGTGAGAGATTGCCAAATATTGTCCTAATCAATGTGTGTACTTTTTGGTAGCTGCTATCTACATATACCTGTGTAGTTCGCAATTTACCCTCTTCACGTAGCCTTTATCGGAAACTGATAATCAATGGAACATATTACTTCGTTCTGCTGCGATTAAAAAACATATCACTTGACGTGTTTGGATGTCTAAACCTTTTTGGTGTTGCCCCTACTTATTTCGAAATTTTTGAGTTGTCGGTACATTATATACGAGATAAGAACTAATCAAATCATACACGTAATGAATTTTTTGTTCTCTCTGAGCTGTTTCCATTCGTACGTAGTCAGAATTTCTTTTGTGAAGCTCTACTGTTATCCATTTTTCATAAGATTGCCATTTTTATGGAGTAAGACCAATGTTCTGCATTGTATGACAAATGTGTGTTTGTTTAGCCCTTCAGCCACACCAACATATTACATTACACACGCTTTTTCCTTTGGCAGTTTTTTTCGGCTCGGGGACTAAGCCATCATAAGGCCACAAAAAAAAAAAAGCTCTGTGTATATGTAACATAACTTGTTGGTGCGATTGGAGAGCTAAATGAACATACCCTCGTGATTAATACACCAACTGGGATGTTCTACACTAGGAGTAAGAATATTCTGTATATTTGGTTTTTGACTATGTTTGTATTAAGGTGGTAGCTGATTCGAGGTTATTTCGACTTTAATTTTCGTTGGCTCCATCTCTTCATTCAGTCGTTGCAATACTTACCCCTTTGCCTATAACCGATTATTATCTACTATCGATACTTGACCATCTTCTAAGTATACTTTGCGCTATGTAAACTGTATGATTGCTACAGCGTTGGTAAAGGATTCGAGAATCAGTCACATTAAACAGGGAACGGGGGAATTCACGTGTCATCAGCATTGTGGAGGAAAACACTGACATCTTCTGGAGAGACTTAAAGGTCAGCTGCTGTGTATCCGTTACATTATGCAAACAAGCAAAGCCTGTCTCTATTATTTGTGACTAAAGCGAAGAGGTTGCTGTATTGTAAAGCCTGCTGTAAAGTTCAGAACTATCTTTTTTCAAACACGCATTTTATTTATGCTTCAGACAGTAAAAAATGATTATTTGTGTAAAGCTTATGTGCTGAGCTTCGAATGGAGAACTCGTATTTTCTGCAAAGTAGGATCTGATATGTTATATGGTAGTTAACGACGGTGCTTTAACCGCAGATTTTATGTAGTTACAAGTTATGTATAAAGGGGTTTAGACCATGGATGCCCAAACTTTGTGAGAAAAGGGATCAAACCGTCATTGTGGGCTCGACTGCGGGCCGCACGTGTAAAAATAACAATAAGTAGTATACCTCACTTCCTAAATTATTCTCCAGTTTCCTGTAGTACTCATATAATTTACAAAAGTGGCCGCGGACCGCGTAACACCACCTGGCGGGCCGTGTGTGGCTCGCGGCTTGCTTCGTTGAGTTCCATATTTGATGCCGTTGGATATTAAGTGCGTTTTTATTTTCTTCTCGTATGTTTATTAAGATATGCTCTCAGTAGCTCGAAATATACAGCGTCGGATATTAGGATAATTAGTCAATAAAGTATTTGTAAGGATTTGAAACGAAGCCGTTATAGCCTGTTATGACGTAAAATGCCAATATTTGCCTGGACAGAATGGGCCGAGCCATGGAAAACGCGAGTCAGAACAGGCAGTATCGTGATCGAAATTCAAATCTGACGTCTTCAAGGTAAAAATCAGTATATTTACTCTTGAACCTTCTGGCTCAGTGGGATAGAGTGTAAGAATCTGAAAGGAGCTGTTAGTGACAGTTTTCCCTGCATTAAAATTTGAAAAATGATTGATAGCTATGGAGGACAAAGACCCGGATTGCTTGAAGTTTGAGCAGGATTTAAAATTTTCGATCCTAGCCAAAGTCCGATTCTCTACCGTTCCACCGACTTTCTGAGTACGCTTATATGTCTGGGAAATATATTCTGTCCATCATCCCGCGGCAGAAATATATGCTGTCCATCATCCCGCGGCAGAAATATATGCTGTCCATCATCCCGCGGCAGAAATATGTACACCGGTTAAAATCTGCAGATCCCTCTTAACATATTTAAGCTTGAAATGCTGATGAAGGTTCTCCAAACGAAACCAGTTCGCGGTTGTAAATTATTTGAGGAGCAGAATAGGGATTTTATTGCGATGGGAGTCCGTCGGTTTATGTGTCAAAGAATGCTTATTTCAAGACCCCAGTATTAACTAACCGTACTTGCGTGCCCAGTAATACCCCTGAACAGGTTTTATTTGGAGAAATCTTATACGCTATAAATTTTGTATTTTGCTTCCAATTCAAATATTTCTTTTGAAAAGAAAATACAATGTTGTTGAATAAACTTTCTATTGTACGTCACATGCAGACTGACTTCACCTGCAGTACAAATAATCAGAATAAAGCTTGAGATCTCCGTTCTTCTGGGATGTTACCCCGCGTAGATTGATAGTTAATTACCGACGTTTTGCGACAACTTATCGGCACAGTCTCTAGTGGTCAAGCAGTCTTATTTGGACTCTTTGGCATTTGATGATGGGACCGCTAGGTTATCCCGAAACTTCTGTAACTAACTACGGATCTACGCTGCGTAACATCGCAGAAGAACAAAGCTCTCACACCGCGGCGTAAGCCTTAAATCACGCAGTCAAAAGCTTCTTTCTCTAAAATGGAAAGGGCATGCCTTTTTCCGCAGTGTTGGTACTCGTCTACCAGAACGCACAGTGTCAAAACACACAGGACTAAAATACGACTGCATTGCATTAGGCTACTTAACGACCTTGCCGTCGCAGGATGCTTTCAGCAGAAAGTCCGTGAAATTATGTGGGCCCCTGATTTTTACTCCAGAGAGTGAAGTTCTGAGTACGGAATTTCCTCCCACGCTATTCTGTACTACTGCATGCTTATGATTTCTCAGGAGACCATTCACAATTATTCATTGCTCAGTTTCTTAACCAGATAGGTCAGGGGTTACCACAACGTGGTTCGCAATACTCATGCGCCTCGGGAACGTCACTGGTGCCTTAATTTAATCAGGCATCGAGCTTTGTTGTTCCCGGACTTGAACTGATGAATAAAAACGCAGCTCTTGTCGACGTTGCTGCCTAAATTGCGGTTCCCGACCGTCGTCTAGCCGACCGCGCGTGATATATGTTAAGGCAGATCTAACACTGTCCTACCCATAATTCGGGCGTTCCCAGTTAGAATTTAATATGGGTTTGGGGTGATTAAGGGAGTTACATTACGTGCTTACCTCGGACTTTCCAAGCAACTACAGGGATAGTGTCTCCAAATGAACCATGACTGCTTTGAGTCAGATACTTAGTTATTTATCATTCATGATTTTCCGAATATTTTTAGCCTGTGGATGTGGCATTTGATACTGAAATAGCATAGTTAAGGTTTTATGGCACAATGATAACACCATAAACCCGTAACACCTCCTTCAACATTTAATCGGCTTAATAATTCCGAGAAAACCCCCGTTTCTTTACTTTATTAATTAACTCATTCGTTAAGTAGCCTGTTTGTGTTTTCCGGAGGGCAGAACCGAATTTAAGCAGTTTGCAGTGAAGCTGCATAAATGCCTCTATACGAGTATTTTCCATGAGCTGCTCTGCTGTTAATGGTCTGCAAGTCACCATCTGAGAAGCATTAAAATTGTCTTCTAGAACGTGGTAATAGAGAATTTTGTTAGTATTCCAACTTGTGCTGAAATGGAAAAATAACAGCAGTGGAAATTCCATGAAGCTAGGTGGAGTGTCAAGGACAACTTGCGCGTAATGTACTATATATTCCCTCGAAACAAATGTGATGCAATAAATCTTGAAAAAAGGAGATCAGCTACATTTTATGTCTAACATACTGTTCAAAAGTAGTAAAAATTTCAACTAAGCGAAACAGATATCTGTAAATTTAGGGGCAGTAAGAGGGAAATTTATTAAAATTTTATTTTAACAATACATGAAGGTGGCCTACTACCATAGATATTAATTTGTATCTGACTCCTTTGATCTAATATCTTTCATTTCAAACGACAACACTGACGATGATAGTGAGACATTAAACATGTACGGCGGTCAATAGATGATACTGTCAGATTGTTAAATTGGTATAAGTGGTATAAATTGGTTAAAGTGGAAAAAATTTTCAATTAATGAATCACATGCTATAACATGACCTAATGCCATACTATTTTTCCAAACGATCCTTACGTTGATCACACGGGATCCAGACGTCGTCACTGGTTGTTTGTAGCTGCGATCTGCGACAATTTCTAGAAGTAGCGAATGTTAACGAGTTTTGTATATGAACATGGGACGCTTAACGCTACATCTTAAAACGAGCCATTGTAGTCACCATTGCAATAAGGAGTCTAGGTTGCTCTAACAATCTTAATATGAACTGGAGTCTCACCTCAAGGCAAAGGAGGTAACCGTAATGTGTGGTACGTGACTCAGAGAAAAGCTAGAACTTTGGAAAAGCTTTTACAAATAATCACATTTTGGTTGTGTAGTGTGTTTGTAAGCCCGCTTCAATAAATATCTTCTTGAGATTTTAAACTACTTTTTCAAATATTGTGCGTAAGCGTCAGCACTTCAAGCTGCACGATGTTGAGTAATATACTGCAGAAACGTATTACGGTTTGTGATAAGGAAAACAAATATTGCTGCCCTTCATATTGTGTGCGATTCAACGAAAATATTCGCAAATCCCACTCGTGACAAACACAATTCTTTTGTATAAAAGGCTGTCTTCTGCCTAACTTTTCAGATCGAAGATTTTTCTTGCTCCACCCCAGTACCGACAACAGTCATGGGAGGTAAGAACGAAATACGTCTGTATGTACACATAAGTTACTCTCTGTACCGTACATGTTAATTGGAATATAACTCTAGTAGTATAAAGAGGGTTTCTGAATTCTATCGGAACTCTATTGGGAGAATTATAGATGCTCTTCAGTCTGTGTGTCTTTCTGGTTCTGGTACAAACATTGCTGTTACAAAGATATTAGGAAGAATTCCGCAAACGCCAGTGTGTATATCCTGTCAATATTTACCCCTGTGTTTTGACATCCATAATTTTCCGAGCGTTTGATTCTGATATGTCCAGACCGGGGCTGGGAAACACACATCTTTCTACCCACTGGGTATTGTGGGTGGGGAGGGGACTCCTTACCCGTAAATAAAGCAGCTGAAGCGTGAAGCTACTCACACATTCATTGCGTGGACAGGGAAATTTTTGTTTTCTTTGAGTTTCTGAAGGAAGTAGTAGTAAAAGGCGTGATTTCAGTCTTCCGCCGTGATGTGGAAGAGATCAGCGTTCTTCTGGAATATTACGCAGTGTTGAGTGGCAGTTCTATATCGACGTTTCGGGACAACATATCGGTCCCATTTCGAGGGTCAGTAAGTCCGAGAAGAAAGAAACTTCGGCACAGAACTTCCACTCACCGCTGCTTAGTGCTTCAGAAGAGTGCAGGTCCCAGTAACAGCCCGGTAAACATGCAAATTTGTAAGACGAGGACCAAATTACTCATAGTTTTAAGCTGACATCTGAATATTTGACTGGAACGTAGCAAATAAATGTGGCTTTTGTAAGAGTGGTAATGTGTTCTTTACCGCTGAGTCAGGAGAATTTCTTCGACATTCCAAGACCCATAAACAGTTTGACGTAAAGCTTTCAGAGTAGAAAAAGCGACGGCAGCTTGCAGTTAATAAATCTGTATTATTCATTGCCCATTTAATGTGGGGAGTCCTACATTAATTCCCTTTAAGTGTCTACATTCTCTGTCTATTTGTGCTTTCACTGGCCTTCATTTTACCCTTGAATACATATTATAGCTCTATAACAACGCTCTTAAATCAAATTTTCAATAAAATTTCAGGTAATAAATTTGAAAGTTTATTAAGAGGCAGCTCGATATATGTTATCAGTAAAGTAGGACGCTACAGTGTCGACTGAAGCACAGGCACACGTTTACTTTTAAGTGATTGAAAGGACAGATCTCAACTGGGTAACAGTCATGAGATAAACACTCACTCATGCCCTCGCTAACCGAGTGCCTTTTATAAGACATGCAGCGGGAGCGTCTGTTTTGTAACGTTATTTCGGAGTGAAATGTTACGTATTTATGAAAGGGATGAACAACGCAGCAAAAACACAGGATGACTGATGTTGACTGATTTTCTTATTATTTCTTTCAGGTTTGTCTCGCGCATCGCTTATGTTGCCTGCTTTTCTGGCGTGCCTTGGACCGCTTGTAGGAGCTCAAGTGTTGCCCCTAGGAAACTGCCCGCTCTGGGGCCCACTTAATTATACTGTTTTGCTAGAACACCCAACAAACTGTTCCAGGTTCTTTAGCTGTAGCAATGGCAGACCCATAGAACAACACTGTCCTGCAGGGCTACATTTCAATGACATTTTGAAAGTCTGCGACTGGCCGCAAAATGTGAATTGTGTGCCACGTAAGTTATGTAGATTGTGTCTGACACTGGACTTTGTTAGCTTTAGTAACAATAATTCAACGAACTAATTATTAATAGTAACATGATAGACACTATTTAATTAATTTAAACAAAGTAACGTTAAATACCCTGACCAGACATTTCCTTATTACCGCAAATCCCTTTTGCCCTTGAGGTGCATTGAACAGGACATCTAGGCCTACTAAGTAACAGGAAATGGAAAAGACACTAAGGTCTCCGATGTTTCTAATTAGGGTTAAGATGATAATGATGATGATGATGATGATGATAATAGCAACAACAAGAATAATAAAAAATATATTTGACAAATTTCATGTAGATGAGTAAGAGTGCTTGCACTAACTAACCAACCAACCAACCAACCAACTAACCAACGAACCAACGAACCAACCAACCAACCAACCAACCAACCAACTAACTAGCTAACTAACTAACTAACAAATAATTAACTGCTAAGTAAATAACTATGTACCTCTCAAAGTTAATTCCTTCTTGAGAATTTAGTTGGCCGTCATTGCGACGTTAATGGCAGGTTGCTGCTGACCTCCGTTCTGGGACAAAAAAAGCAAAAGAGACCTTTCATGTGACATTCCTTAATATTTTGGTATGTCAAGTTGAAAATTTATTACCTTCCAACGAAAACGCCAGCTGTAGTAGCAAATGAAAAAAATCTGACGAAGAAAGTAAGAGTGTATTAATTTGAGGGACGTTTCCTAACATTCCCGTCGGAATATTTTAGGGACGTTTCCTAACATTCCCGTCGGAATATTTTAGGGACGCTTCCTAACATTCCCGTCGGAATATTTCACCTTCCCATTTCTAAAACAATACAGGACAGACCATGTACGTATAAACTGCGGACTAAGAGAGGAAATAATATAATTTTAACTACTTGTTTATGTTGGTGCAAAACTTTATCTGTCAAAGTGAGAAATATAAGTACACTAAAACGATTGACAGCCTTGTGTTGAGAGAAACATTTAGACTTAGCTGGGACGAACGAACATGAAAGCAAAGAGTACATTTTGAACATTTTAGCGATAATTACTGGGTGAGAATAAATCAGTTAGTTCTTAATTATAACATTATTACGCAAGTCAATTGATGAGTTGATGACCTAGTCCGGTCAGGTAGGGTCTTCGTAAGTTATTGACTTACGGAATTAATCTGTTGGTCAGTTGTTGAGCGAATAAATGAGTGGTTTATTTGCGTAATTATTTGATCAGTCAGACAATCAGGCAGTCAGTCTGTCAATAAGTAACTGAGAAAGGAAACCATCATAACACTTGGAAGAATAAAGAGGGAGAGAAGAAGCAGAGTGGATGCAATATGGGTACTACACTTGTTACTATTAGAGAGGTGAGAACAGAAAAATGACTTCCCGAACAGTCTAGGGCACTGACCTCTCATCTTTCTGGTAGAGGCAGACCAAAATTAAAGCTGAACGTTTGGAGGTGGAGAAGTTGTGGTGAGGCAAAATTGAATTGTTGGGAGTGTAGAGCAAGACAGGTTGAGCATTTAGATTGAATTTATTGTTTGGAGGGCAACAATATGACACAATTTTTGTTAGGTTAGGAGGATTGCTTTTGGGCTGACATGTTGGGAGAGCTACATAAGAAGAATTCAATGCAACTTGGATTTTGGGTACCAACTCGGCGTTTTGTCATGGGCCAAGGAAAACCACGAAAAGCTTTGATGGAAATGGTGGAAATTGAATTTAATCTACATTATATCAGGATATAAGGATTCAGTTCGTACCTCAGTGAGGAGAGAGTTTGCTTCTACGTAAAACGGCAGTAGTTTAATGCTGTTGTGAGAGTACAAGGAACACATAAGTATTTCTGTGGGTAAAATGCAGTTTTTAACCTTAAACCTAGTGCTATATACATTGGCGCAAAAGTCGCTAAAAAGCCTATGTTTAACATATCTCCAGTGTCAAGTGACTTTTGCATCACTCTGTACAGAAGCCACCAGGATTTAAAGATTGAACCTTTCTTTGCGGCAGGATGCCTTCCTCAGCAGAATGGCGTCGGTGGAAGCTGGACACCTTCTTCTTGTAGTGCAGGTTTGAATAATCTGGGGGCCGTGTGCAGGCTCCAGTGCAACACGAACTATCAGCTGAGGGGTAGCTCATCTGTCCAGTGCACGGAAAAAGGCTGGAACAGCACCAACGGAAATTTCACACCGATATGTCAACGTGAGTATCGGAGTGTTACTTCAGCGCCGGGTTTCTTGTTACCTCGTGTTCAAAATCACTGTACTGTTTAGATTGTTGAAACCTTCAGTGGAGTTAGAGGGAATAGGGCGATACAGGAAGACGTAAAAGACGTGGCAAGCTCTACTTAACACCTAAACCCATTTTTAGGTAAAATAGCGACAACACAGTTAATTTTTCCATGCATAAAATACGAAGACATTGGGAGAAAAAGAAGCCTAGATTCACTTACTTTTAACCAAGGAATAAGATGCAGGAGAGAGTAAACTTCACCCCCTTCATCTTTGTCACGGTGGACGGAGCCTGTCGTGTCCACAGGAACGCCACTCCTGCATCGCAGTAAATTAGTTTCTGTTTTTTGTAAGCTATAATAAACAGAAATTAATTTACAGAGATGGCTATCATATATAAATTGTAATTGCTTTAAATTACTGTGTAAGTTACATATACAAATTTAGTGCTAACGTGTTTTGCACTCTCAAAGCTTGGTGGCTTCATTGAATAAGAATTTGAAAATTTTTCGATAGAGAGCCTTATAGTATAAACACAAAAACAATGTTGTCTAGAGTAGAAACCGTCTGCCTGGCAAAGGAGAACTTCTAACATCGATTGAAACGTTGTCTTCTGTTACCGTCCTTCTGCTTCCTTAGCAGCTGAATGAGATTACATTCGGTTTCCATGCAAATACGTAATGACAAGACGACAAACCTACAAAGAAACTGACCTGCTTAGAGTAATTACGAAACTTTGAAAATATATAGAAATTTTTACTTCGAATGAAGTTCTTATCCATTAGTGACATAAAGGGAAAACACCGAGTTAGTACCTTTCATACTAACTTGTTAAATAACTGACACCTGGAGAAGAGTCCTTCTTGAGAAGCTGACTGTTCCTCAGCTAGCCAAGAAATTCTCTGCATTTTATGTACTTAGAAAATTCATGACCGTGTTCATGAGAACCCACCATATGTCTCACTCATGAGCAGATAAATGCAGCTCGCTCCCTCTTATCCCACTTAAGATCCTTTTGAATGTTATAGCCTATCTGCGCCTAAACCTTCCGAGTGGTCTCCTTCCATCAGGTTACCCGCCACACACCTGTATGCATCTCTCCTCTCTCCCATAAAGTCCAAATGTGGCTGGTGTAAGTCACCATGTCTTGACGCGTCCTCGGGTTGCGGGGGGATAGGACGGCCAGAATATATGAAGGGTAGCTGCGAATATATTGAATAAGCAGTTGCAGACGGCCGACAGTGGGTTGTCGTCCCGCTTGCTGACTGGACTAGGAGCTCAAATCTTCTTACCGTAAGGATGTAATACGATGCGAAATGGATGACAAACCCTTGGACGATTCATACGAATATTACTATCGTCCCGACAAGTAATCGACTATTTACCGAAAACAAGCTGACAAATATTATATACAGTCCTGGATACAAGTACTGGATACGAAAATTCAAGTCTTCAGTAACCTTATGCTATGTCTTTTTGTAAATATTTGCTAACATCTGGACGGGTTGTATTGCTTGGTCTTCAGGATTTATCTTTCCAACCAGACTTGGAAGGCTGGAACAACTTGATCCTGACGACGAAGGAAATATGATCCTTTGAAGCGTCGGTAACAATTTACCAAAGACACGGCTCAGTATCGCAGAAGGGTTGTAACTTCCACAATACAGCTGTGAAGATCTGATATCGCACAAGTGTGAGATATGTTACTTCAGTAATATTATAGCATAGGAATTGGTAATGTGAACTGTTCTCTTTGTTTCTGTGATCAGCTCTGAATTGTACTGGCGAGAATCTGCATAATGATTTGAACAAGACACTGTCAGCTAAAGCTGGGCTTCTCTTCGTTCTGGACGAATCTGGTAGTGTGGGCCAAAGAAATTTTGAAAGGACCAAGGATTTTGTTATAAATGTAGTCCAGACATTCCCGTAAGTAATACAACAACAGCAACAACAACAACAATAACAACAACAATAACAATAAACATAATAACTAACTAACTAACTAACTAACTAACTAACTCCATGGAGCAGAGGCCTTCTTGAGAAGCTAACAGTTTCTCAGCTAGTCAAGAAATTCCCCGAATTTTATGGAACCCGAAGGTTCATTACCGCATTCACAAGAGCCCGCCACCTGTCCCTATCCTGAGCCAGCTCAATCCAGTTCATGTCCTCCCATCCCACTTCCCGAATATCCATCTTAATATTATCCTCCCATCTACGCCTGGGTCTCCCAAGTGGTCGCCTTCCCTCGGGTCTCCCCACCAAAATCCGGTATGCACCTCTCTCCTCCCCCATACGTGCCACATGCCCCGCCCATCTCAGTCTTCTCGATTTGATTACCCGAATAATATTTGGTGATGAGTACAGGTCATTAAGTTCCTCGTTATGTAGTCTTCTCCAATCCCCTGTCACCTCGTCCCTCTTAGGCCCAAATATCCTCCTCAGCACCCTATTCTCGAACACTCTCAGTCTAACAATAACGATAATGCCATTCATAAATATCATAAAGTGTCTGTTGATATAATGTTGTCGTTAAGGGGGTCATAAGTTGTTCTCGCGTGTGACACCCTTGCAGTGCACGAATGTTTTCACATTTTTCCCAGAAATTTGAGGCGGATATTCAGTTTATAACTTAAATTATGTAGGCCTATATAGGACATACTGCTGAAAGGTACAGATTCATTGAAAAATACAGTACCTGCATATGAGAAGGTTGGTCGTTAATCAACTTAAGAATTATTCAAACTTCCCAACTAATTTGACGCAGCAATATCCTCGCAATCAGGCAGCATGATAAAGTAAACTAACAGACTACCAACATTTGTGCATCTGTGTTAACAGCACGCCTGACTTAGTAACAACATTAACCCTTTAAAGACGAAGCGTATCTGTTTTATATAAGGACTCAGTGCGTACCGCGCTGTAAACACTCTCCACTTCGGTTATAAAAACAAGTCTCTTAATGTTTTATAAGGCAAAAGTTGCTGTTTGTTCTGAGATCCGTACAAAACACATGAACGCAATGTGGGCACCACGTAGAATTTTTTAATGTTAAACCTGCTGGTACGTAAAGTTACCGCTAGGCTTTAAAAGGTTAATCCCCCCCTAGCCTAATTCCCAATACGCTAGGAAGCTGTTACATTTCCGTTGCATGATTTGGGTTCTCTGAGTTTACAGGTCCTAATTCGTGTAGGAGGGTTAAATTAAGACAAGAAGCTGCTTTCTCTACACTCATGTCATGGTGGCTGTGCTAGAATTAACACTAGTCATTTTCTTCCTTTTGAAACTAAGGCCCCTTAAAACACATACTCAACAAAAGTTGTCACTTACAAATTTGGGTATGATATACATCTTTAAAATCAAATGTAAACATATTCCCGATGTCTTACCATGCCCTTTGAGTTATATTTTGTGCCACTAAATCACTCACACAGAAAGTGCATCTGTCACACGCAGAAAACTCTCACTTCCGTTTCTTGGTGTGTACTTGATTAAATAGTTACTGCTGAGTTCCATAGAACCAATTTGATAGACCTTATAGTCTTAGATACAACAATAAACTATTTTCAATGACCCATAACCGTGCACTGCGCAATGAGGTACGATATTAAAACCAACCACATGGGTGGCCGAAACACGTAGGAGGTATATAGTACGTATAATACACTTTCAAACACTTATGTACTTTTGTTGGGTTTAATATCGAACAACAGACTAATCTCCTCTGCATGACCCGATGTAATTAACTGAAATAAACTGCAAATTCGACCCACCTGAATTAAGTGGTGTAGAATTTTGAAGCTGTCATTTTGGTTAGCAGTGTTTATAATGATAGACGCTGAACACTGCTTTGTGTTAATCCACGTCTATGGGGCTCTGACATTGGTACATGGCTCACTGACGTAATCTGTTCTTGGACTTTGTCCATCGTGAATTTTTTAATGAAGTGCGATCTTTCGGAAGCCGTCCCTGCTTCCTTCTTCAGACAAGGAAAGCACCTAAATTTTTGGACCCCTTACCCTTAGATAGAGCTCCTTCAGTCACTGGACACCATAGATCAGTAAACGTTTTAAGGTAAGTTTTTTTCCTCTTACTGCTTTTGGCCAAGATCTTTTCTCTGGCGCATATCTTAAGAAATTTACTGATCTGTGTTGCCCAGTGACTGAAGTAGCTCTGTCCAAGGGGTATAACGGATTAGGTGCTGCTCTTGCCTAAAGACGGAAGTAGAACCGGCTTCCGAAACGTCGCACTGTATTAAAAGATTAGATGATGTACAAAGTCGAAAAAGAATGTTAGGCCACTCTTTTGTTTGAAACTGCTTAATATAAATGAGATGCCTGGTTTGACAACACCAACCACCTTTATGAATTTCTAAACGTGTCCCTGAAAATTAGCAGGCCCACAGCATATTGTATGAAGAAATAATGGCAGGGATTGTGGAACTTGTTTTCCTAATGCATAGTCGTATGGGTCTCTTAATGTTATATTTACATTAGTGAAGAAATGGAGGTAGAATGATGAATTAAGGTGCTGAGCACATGCAGGACTTAGAATCTGATCACAGTACAAATAGACTTTATTATTATTATTATTATTATTATTATTATTATTATTATTATTATTATTATCTCCCTTGTTCTGTAGTCGGTAGAACTCGAAAAAATTTTACGAACCTGACGGTCATGTTCATTTTGTGGTTTACCTCGGACTGTCCAATTTAATGTCTATACACTTTAATTAAAAAAAACAGGCCCTAAATTTTTCGAGGGATTAGTCACGATTGTGTAAACAGAAATTTCGTCTCTGTTTTCCTAAACAGCAGTTCGTATTTCGATAAAATTTAAGCTGACTCGTCTAAGAAGAAACGAATATTATCCTGTAATCTACGTAGTGTTATATTCCAAGTTGCAGGATGGATAATCATAAAATAATAACACTGGAAGTCACTGTTAATACCTTCTTGGGAACACTGCCACTGAAAAACACACCTCTGCTTACGCTGTTATCGGACCTTTTACATGCTTTCAGATTCATTACATGAAGATTTTAAATTAATACATTTAGGAACTGCCATTAAAGCCCAGAAATAAACAAAGAGAAATTCATTTGTTTGTTGGAGTGTTTGTTATGACTATAGAACCTGTAAGTCCACACGCCAGATTGAGTAGTCTGTTGTAACAACAGAAGTGGTAACTCCACACACCACACCCGACTGTTTGTTGCAACAACAACACTGGTAAGTCCAAACAAGACATTCAGTTTTGTGTTTCAGGCTGTCAGAAAACCGCTCTGCTGGTGTCATCACATTCGAGTCAACAGCTCAGACGAAGATTCACCTGAATACAAGCTCAACTTCCACCTTCTTGAATTTAACGAGCTCGATAACATATGGAGGCGGCGGTACTGATATCTTGCGAGGACTACAGGAGGCCATTGCCGAAATCAACAGACACAGCCAGCACAATCTGACTGTTGTCGGTGAGTACCCGCGTTACGGCGCCTCAGCAGTTGAGAGGGCGGTGTGTCTGTCGTGAAACGGCAAGCAGGTCTTTTGAATCGTGCGTAAAAGAAAGATCAAGAAAGCATTCTAAAATAAGAGGATTAAATTAATTGGTGAGTTTGGTAGAAATACGTAAGGAGAAATTTAATGCCAGGCGAAGAATTCAGAGGATGCTTTTGGCCAGAGATGTAGCTATAAAGCGGTGTAAGTAATGCTTACATAAATTATATAAATTTTGTCGACATATTTTGTCCACGGCAGAGGGCGTGTCTAAGTAGTTTCGCTTAGCAAGCAAACAAGTTCGCTGACCTTTACGCACGGCAGCTGAAGCTTTGTCACAGTGCTCACAAGACTTTACATTGGACATTAATTTGGGCTAGCTGAATGCAGTCCACATTCCTACAGCTCATCTCGGGCAATAACATTCAGTATTATCCTTTAGTACACGTCTATTTGTACCTGTTAAGGAACTGCTCCTACTCCGGTGACCGTGCGGTCTAAGGCGTTGATCTGCGGGAACTTAGTTACTGGGATCTCGCTTTCGAATCCTTGCTTAGGGCATAGCTGTTCGCCTCTTGTGTTTGTTGTGTGTTGCGTACGTAGCGGCCTGTGCGACAGGCTTATCACCCGTTCAGAGGAATCCTACTGGTAGTGTGTGTGTCTAATTGTGTGTGTGTGTCTAATTGTGTGTGTGTGTCTAATTGTGTGTTAATGAGAGTTTTAGACGGAGTGTTATATGAATTCGTTACATGTGCAGTTCTGATAACGGACGGGGTGAGTCAAACAGACGGAAAACCAGCAGCCGATGAAATAAAGAGGAACGGCAACCCACTCTTCGCAATTGGAATTGACTCGCAAAACAACTTGGTTCATTTAGAAGAACTTGCATCTATGGGAGATAACGGCATTAAAAATTTCTTCCACATCACAAGCTACGAAGCACTTGAGAACATCGGAAAATATCTTAACGGTAAGTAAACCTTGGATGGACCCTTGCTAGCACTGGAAATGCAGTTTTTGACACAAAGTGAAATCAACTCAGACTTATGCAAGATGAAGAAAAGGAGACTGTTTTATACTACCAGGAATTGTAACGCAGCCCGCCTGCCTGTGCCAGCAGGCTTATTGCCCGTTATTCTGAGTCCATTCCCTTACAGTTAGACTAAATGGCATCCTTCGCGCCTTCATTCCCAGTGCATAATATCTCAGTTAACGTTGTTTAGGGACAAAGCATATGTGAAAATTCCCTTCCTTTTATCGGAATTCAAAACAGTAGATGGTAAAAAGGGACATCGGTCGGTCATGTTTTGACGTTATAAAGAATTTGGTTGAAATGAAGATGAGATCCAGAAGTCACAGAAGGGTACTTAACCTTTCAAAACCCACTCGTAATTTTATGTACCACAGGCTGTAAAATTAAGACATTTCATTTAGCCACACAGCGTGTATATATTTATATATTGTATGTATGTTCAGTTCTGTTTTATTGTATGTTAGATTAAATGTATGTGTGTGTGTATATGTATGTATGTATGTATGTATGTATGTATGTATGTATGTATGTATGTATGTATGTATGTATGTATGTATGTATGTGTCTCGTGTTATTCTTTCTATAAACCTGTATTATTCCCCTATACAAATTTAATTGATTGGTTTTTGTAATGGGTAAGTGCTATGTTCTCTGTGACGTAGGAACTGAACTTTGCATGTAATTAAATGAACGTCAGTGTTCAGAGTGTCAGTGGAAACAGAGGCACAAACATTTAAAAAACAACTGTATCAAAATTATTTTTCCAATTTAATGCGTCTTCTTTTTACCAAACCTTTCTTGAGCACAGAAAGATCATAATTAGACGGAAGGAGTATTATCAGTTTAAAATAACTGTGATATTTTCATTTTAGCTACTGCTGGATCCGGTGGTTCCAACAACAGTACACAGTGCAGCAGTAAGTACCAATGCATAAGCATATCTTTACAGCAAATACAGGAAATGGGACATCCAGTGTGAAGCTAGAACAATTTATGTTTACTGCTACGTGTTGTTGCTGTTGATAGTTTCTTATGATGCACTTGCGTAAGATACAGAAATATATTTAAATTTCAAGTTTGCCATGCTGTTCTTTAGGAAAAACTTTTAAAAATATTTACATTATAAGTATATTTTCATTCCTCTTTTCTTAATAATGAAATTAAAATGTAGAACAGATTTGATTAACACATCAGTACGCTTTCTGTTAGACGAAGAAATAAGTCGCCTTCAAGGTACGAAGACTTAATTTTTTGTGACATTACGCTCCAAATTATTATGGACTTCACGGGTACTTACGGATTCACGTCACATCCTCCGTAAAATTTTTGATATCTGTGTGGGCATTCAAGATACGTATCTCAGTTAGAAAACATTCTTTCCATTTATTCATCTACTAGTACGATTTACTGTAATTTTAGAACATGTTTTCGAAATACCATCTACATAGATACTAAGGTACGATTATCATTTTCCCTACTTTTGAATTTAAAAATGTTATCTTCCATTCCTTCGTCCTTGTTTGCCTTATTAACTACCTTTCTTCAACTGCCTATGTAAATTTTCATGAAGTAGAATAGGAGGGTAATTTTAAATGACTAAATTGGAAATTGTGGAAGCAATCAAATATTAGGCCTGTATTGAGGTACTGAAGGATATCGTGCAAGGAGTCAGGATGTAAGGCTTTCTGACCGGGCAGCTTGTCTGGGACAGACCGATTAGCAGTGGGTCTGGGAAGTTCAAGTACAACCTACGGTTTACAAAACATTGTTTTCGTATCTCTTCTCTTTGTAACGTTCGTCAGTTGAGAAACCTACAGAATCAAATTTTATAAGAACCTCTTCAGCTTTTCTACGGGAATTTAGCTGATAATATGAATAATATTTAACTTAATATGCTCCTTGTTTCAGGACCGTAATGCTCTTTGCCCGCTGGATTTAAGAAGCGACCATCTATCTGATACTATTTACGTAAAGTGCTTAGTTTTAGTACTTATGTATTAACACAATTTTGTGTTGGTCTATGTAACAGGCATTAATACTGAATGGTGAATGCTATACATACTGTAACATTTTGTATGCTTTTAAAAATAAAGGGATTTCTTGTAGAATATTTATGTGAAGTTGTTACTACAGTAAATGTTCGTGGAACCTATACTCACCACTGCAAGCAGCCATATTGCTCTTATCTGTAGCGAAAAGTACTTAAATGGCGTCTCCATGATCGCGGTTGAAAGGAAACAAAAGGTAAATTTCACCCTGTAACCTGCCATGAAGGCTCAGAAGGGAACAAGATGATAGCCATAATTTTGTTTTAACTTCCATGCAAGATTGGAATACATGGTTAGAAACAAGCTGCGGCCATTTTGTCCCCAAGAATAACCCGGTATTAACTGCATTGGGAGCTGATGGGGCCCGGGACCAGTCAGGACGGACCGATTGGAATGATAAGTAAACAAATTTTAAGGATACGCAGCGAAGTGTCTGGGGGTTAATAAAGAGGGAGATCAAATATGAGGTACGGAATGCGGCCATAAATAAATACCAGAAGCCTGTAGACCTCGTGTTTGTATTGCAGTTTTAACGTACGAACATCTGTTGGGTAAGCTGCGAGTTAGAGGACAGTGCTGTTGGGGGGGGGGGGGGGGGTTGCTTTGATCTTTCGATGTATCTATGTCGATCGGACAGACTCTACCTGAAGTACTGTGGTTGCAGTGCCGTAAGGCGTGTCCTGCTTCTTATCGACACAACACTGGGGCAGTGGGTTTGAGTCCCACTTGAAGTACGTATGTACGTAGTGCGTTTGCCCTCTCTCCGTGTTTGTGTTATCCTTGTTCAAGGAGTTCTACCAAATAACTGAAAACAAAATTTATACACCCGAGATACGTGAGGGTCTAGACTGCTTTTGCCTGTAAAATCACAGCAATAGATAGACAAGCAGATTAGATAGCTACATTACGTGTGTAGATCGATGGATTAATGAACCGATAGATGGGGTAGATAGCCTATTTACGTAGATACGTGTATATAGGAATGGGGGTGGGTGAGTGGATGTGTGGATGAATGGATAGAAAATACGAGTACATAGAAGGTAGGTAGGTATGCAGATAGATTGACACATGGGTGCATGGATGAATGGGTGCATGGTTGGATGGATGTATGGATGGATGGATAGAGAGATAGACCCATAGGTAGATAGATAGATAGATAGATAGATAGATAGATATATAGATAGACAGGTAGGCAGACAGAGAGTTTCTTCGTAAATCTGAATGCTAGGCCACACTGTGCACTTAAACAGACGATGGACCCGTTATATAATCTGGTTTAGCTTCCTGGTATGCGTTGGGACATTATTTTCCTTAATTTTTGAAGGCCGTTTTTGGAGCCAACTTTCCGAAAAAACCGGGATCTGCGCCCAATGATATGTAGCAACAGGACTGTGTATACCCTTACTAACGGACACATTTGAGCCAGTTGTATCCAATCTGTGCCATAAAACTTAAACGGCCTACAGTACACACAGTCGATAATAGAGTTGGAACAGTTTCTGTCAAGCGGTCGTGCTTCTGATTTCTTCGCTTTGAATTTCTGCTGAACGCCGGCCACTGGAATTTAAGTAATTTCTTTCAGGGCTCCTAGAAAAATTCCAGAATAATTCGACAGCTTAGATGACAACCACTTCCTTCTATATCCTCTCCGTTTTATGACATGCATACTTCACCCATCTTCCTTGCATTCGATAATGCTTAACGCTGCTGCTAGCGTCTTTAAATAAGTCATAAATAAAACAAATGACCAGACAAGTCCAAATTCTACAGACGGGAAGTATGCGTGCAAATGTCTTTCCTTCCCCCTGCATACATTTATGATGTGGCAGTTTATTACTGAATGACAGATCATTGCCTACTATCATGTTGGCACCCAAATTTCAATGCAAGGGTGTTGACTGGTACTTTGTCATATGCGAGTTTTAGTTTGAATTTTTCAGTTTCTATTCTGTAAATTAAGTTTAAGTCCTTTAGGAAACTACAGATGAAAGCCTGAAGGATAGTTTTATTCTACCAAATACACTAAATGAATGAGATGTAATCGAGAATTAGAAGTTTTTCAGGTTTTTTTGTCGGTTTTTGTAAGACATATCAGCAATGAAAACCGGAGCAACGATACTTTATTATCGCCATAAGCAACTGGAAGCACAACTGCTTTCCCATGCTGAACGCGGCTTCTTAGGTCTGATGACGTTACTATGTATTTATGGAGGCCCACTAGAGGGAGATGAGCAGTCATCTTCATGATTTTACAATTATTTTTAGACTGTAGGTGTAACATTTGATGTTCAAGTAGCATAGTTAACTTTTTAAGGTACAGCGATACCTTTATAGGACTATAACACCCCCTTCAAAAATAAATGTTTTGCTGTTTGGTCCCAGAGGCTTGTAATCGGATTATTACGATTCGCAAAAAAAAGCGATTTTTTTGCGTCATTCAATTATTACGTAGTCGCTCCCTGTTTTGCGAAGGGCAGAATTAAATTTAAGCGGTTTGCAACGAGGCTGCATAAATGCCTCTGTTACATGCATGTGCCGTAAGCTGCCTTGCTGCTGTCTGTCCACAAGGTACAATCTGAGAACCATAAAAATTTTCTTCGAGAACATTATAATAGAGAATTTCATTAGTATTCCAGTTTGTGTTCAAGTGGAAAAACAGCAGTGGAAAATTCCACGAAACTACGTGCGAGCCTCAAGGGCAAATTGCGCGTAATCTATTAAATATGCCCTCGAAAGAAAAATGTTTCAATAAAGGCTGTCAACGGAGATGAAGGGGATGTTGAGCGACATAATGCAGAAACGTATTACGGTTTGTGATAAGGAAAACAAATATTGCTGCCGTTTAGATTATGTACGATTCAAGGAAAATAATCGCAAATCCCACTCGTGACAAACACAAGTCTTTTGTATAAAAGGCTGTCTTCTGCCTAACTTTTCAGATCGAAGATTTGTCTTGCTGCACCCCAGTACCGACGACAGTCATGAGAGGTAAGAACGAAATACGTCTGTATGTACACATAAGTTACTCTCTGTACCGAACATGTTAATTGGAATATAACTCTAGTAGTATAAAGAGGGTTTCTGAATTCTATCGGAATTCTATTGGGAGAATTATAGATGCTCTTCAGTCTGTGTGTCTTTCTGGTTCTGGTACAAACATTGCTGTTACAAAGATATTAGGAAGAATTCCGTAAACGTCAGTGTGTATATCCTGTCAATATTTACCCCTGTGTTTTGACATCCATAATTTTCCGAGCGTTTGATTCTGATATGTCCAGACCGGGGCTGGGAAACACACATCTTTCTACCCACTGGGTATTGTGGGTGGGGAGGGGACTCCTTACCCGTAAATAAAGCAGCTGAAGCGTGAAGCTACTCACACATTCATTGCGTGGACAGAGAAAGGTTTGGTTTCTATGACTTTGTGAAGGAAGTAATAACAAAAGGCGTGATTTCAGTCTTCCGCCGTGATGTGGAAGAGATCAGCGTTCTTCTGGAATATTACGCAGTGTTGAGTGGCAGTTCTATATCGACGTTTCGGGACAAAATATCGGTCCAATTTCGAGGGTCAGTTAGTCGGAGAAGAAAGAAACTTCGGCACAGAACTTCCACTCACCGCTGCTTAGTGCTTCAGACGAGCGCAGGTCCCAGTAACAGCCCGGTAAACATGCAAATTTGTAAGACGAGGATCAAATTACTCATCGTTTTAAGCTGACATCTGAATATTTGACTGGAACGTAGCAAATAAATGTGACTTTTGTAAGAGTGCTTATGTATTTGTTACCGCTGAATCAGGAGAATTTCTTCGACATTCCAAGACCCATAATCAGTTTGACGTAAAGCTTTCAGAGTAGAAAAAGCGATGGCAGTTTGCAGCTAATAAATCTGTATTATTCATTGCCCATTTAATGTGGGGAGGCCTACATTAATTCCCTTTAAGTGTCTACATTCTCTGTCTATTTGTGCTTTCACTGGCCTTAAATTTACTCTTGAACACGTATTATACCCCTAAAGTAAAGCAGTTCAATAACATTTTCAGTGAAAATTCACGCAATGAATTTGAAAGTTTATTAAGAGGCAGCTCGGTACATGTTATCAGTAAAGCACGACACTGCAGTGTCGACCGAAGCATAGATACACCTTTACATTTTGAGTGATTCAAAGGACAACTGTCAGCTGCGTAAGAGTCATGAAATAAACACTCACTCATGCCCTAACTGACCAAGTGCCTTTTATAAGGCATGCAGCGGGAGGGTCGGTTTTGTAACGTTTTTTCGGAGTGAAATGTTACGTATTTTTGAAAGGGAAGAACAACGCAGCAAAAACACAGGGTGACTGATGTTGACTGATTTTCTTATTATTTGTTTCAGGTCTGTCTCGCGCATCGCTTATATTGCCTGCTCTTCTGGCGTGCCTTGGACCGCTCGTAGGGGCTCGAGGGTTGCCCGCAGGAAGCTGCCCGCCCTGGGGCCCACTGAATTATACTGTTTTGCTAGCAGACTTAACAAACTGTTCCAGGTTCTTTAGCTGTAGCAATGGCAGACCCATAGAACAATACTGTCCTGCAGGTCTATATTTCAATGACATTTTGAAAGTCTGCGACTGGCCGCAAAATGTGAATTGTGTGCCACGTAAGTTGTGTAGATTGTGTCTGGCACTGTACTTTGTTATCTTTAGTAACAATAATTCAACGAACTAATTATTAACAATAGTATAATAAGCACTATTTAATCAATTAAACAAAGTAACGTTAAATATCCTGACCAGACATTTCCTTATTACCGCAATATGTTTTGCAATTGAGGTGCAGCGAACAGGACATCTACTGAGTAAGAGGAAATGGAAAAGGCACTAAAGTCTCCAATGTTTCTAATTAGGATTAAAATACCTCTAATAATAATAATAATAATAATAATAATAATAACAATAAGAAGAAGAAGAATAATTAAAAATATATTTGACAAATTTCGTGTAGGTGAGAACACAATGCTTGAACAAACAAACAAACAAACAAACAAACAAACAAACAAACAAACAAATAACTTATAAGTAACTAACTAACTTACTCTGCACCCCTCTTAGTCAAGTCCTTCTTGACAATTTAGTTGCCCATCATTGCCACGTTAATGGCAGGTTGTTACTGACTCCTGTTCTGAGGCAAAGAAATCTCAAGTAGAGGCTGCATGTGAAATTACTTAATATTCTGGATGCTGAAGTTTACATTAAATCTGCATTATATGAGGATATAAAGATTCAGTTGGTACCTCAGTGAGGGGACAGTTTGCTTCTACGTGAAACAGCAGTAAGTGAATGCTGTGTAAGAAAATCATAGGTGCTTGTTGTTAGAGGATATGGAACACAGAATATTTATGTGGTTAAATTCAGTTTTCAACCTTAATCCTGCGGTATATAGAGTCGCGCTTATGTCACTTAAAACACGATGTTTAACATGTCTACAGTGTCAAGTGACTTTTGTACCACACTATGCAGTAACCACTCGCGTTTAAGGGATTGAAACTTTCTTTGCGGCAGGATGCTTTCCTCTGCAGAATGACGTCGGTGGAAGCTGGACACCTTCTTCTTGTAGTGCAGGTTTGAATAATCAGGGGGCCTCGTGCAAGCTCCAGTGCAACACGAAATATCAGCTGTTGGGTAGCTCATCTGTCCAGTGCACGAGCAAAGGCTGGAACAGCACAAACGGAAATTTCATACCGCAATGTCAACGTGAGTATCGGAGTGTTACTTCAGCGCCGGGTTTCTTGTTACCTCGTGTTGAAAATTACTGTACTGTTTAAAGTGTACAACCTTCAGTGGGATTGGAGGGAACGTGGGGTTACAGGAAGACGTAAAAGACATGGCAAGCTCTATTTAACACCTAAGAATATTTGTGGGTAAAATAGAATAAATAAAGAAAGAACAAGAAATTTTGTCCTGGTATAAAATACGAAGATATTTGGAGGAAAACAAGCCACTTTCTCTTACTCTCAACCTAGGAATCAGACGCAGGAGACAGTAAACTTCACTCCCCTTCAGCTTTATCACTGTGCAGGGAGACCCTTGTACCAAAATTTAACTATTACTGCTCCTGCATCTCGGTACATTATTTTCGGTTTATTTAAATTTATGATAAACAGAAATTAATTTCTTCCGGTTGGTGTCGTAGCACAAATTTTAATTTACTTAAATTACTATGTAGTTTATAGATAGAAATGTTCTGTTACTACGCTTTGTACTCTGCAAGATGAACGGTTTCACTGAATACGAATTTGAAAAATTTTCGGCACACAGCCTTATATTGTAAATACGAAAACAACACTTGTCCAGACTACAAAACGTCTGCCTGGCAAAGGAGGACCTTTAGCACCGATGGAAACCTTGTCTTCTGTTACCATCCTTCTGCCTCTTCTAGTAGCTGAATGAGATTACATTCGTGTTCCATGCAAATACGTAATGACTAGACGACAGGCCTACAAACAAGCTGAGTAATTATGAAACGCTGAAAGTAAACAGAAATTTTACTTCGAATGAAATTCGTATCCATTAGCGACACAAAGAGAAAACACTCAGATAGTACCCTTCATACTAACTAGTTAAATAAATGACAATATGGAAAACAGTCCTTCTTGAGAAGCTAACGGTTCCTCAGCTAGCCAAGGATTTCTCCGCATTGTATGGACTCCGGAAGTTCATGACCCTGTTTATAAGAACCCGCCGTATGTCGCTTTCATGAGCCAGATTAACGCAGCTCTTTCCCTGTTATCCTGTTTAACGTCCATTTGAACATTATCTCCCATCTACTCATAAATCTTCTAAGTGGTCTCTTTTCATCAGATTTCCCCACCAAACACCTGTATGCATCTCTCCTTTCTCCCAAAACGACCGCATTTAGCGGCTGTAAGTAACCACGTCATGGGGCGTCCTCAGTTTGAGGGGTAGCTGCGAATGTGTTGAGCAACCAGTTGCAGACGGCCGACAGTGGGTTGTCATTCCGCTTGCCGATTGGACGAGGAGCTGAAATCTTCTCACCATAAGGATGTAATACGATGCGAAATTGATTACAAACCCTTGGACGGTTTATTCAAATATTACTAACCTTCCGACAAATACTCGACTATTTACCCAAGATAAGTGAGAAAAATGTTATATTCAATCCTGGATACGAGTACTGGATACGAAAATTCGCGTCTTCAAGAATCTTAGGTAAATATTTACTAACATCTGGACGAGTCATATTGCTTCGTCTTCAGGATATATCTTTCGAGCCAGACTTGGAATTCTGGGACAGCTTGATCCTGAAGACGAAGGAAAAGTGATCTTTTGAAGAGTCGGTAACAATTTGCCAAAGGACACGGTTCCATATCGCAGAAGAATTTCAACTTTCACAACACAGCTGTGACGAACTGAACTCGCACAAATGTGAGATATGGTACTTCAGTAATATTATCACATTAAAATTCGTAATGTGAATTTTTTCCTTTGTTTCTGTAATCAGCTGACGTGTGTATTGGTGTGCATATAGAGGACGGTTTAAACAAGACACTGTCAGGTAAAGCCGGGCTACTGTTCGTTCTGGACGAATCTGGCAGTGTGTCCCCAGCAAATTTTCAAATTACGAAGGACTTCGTTAAGGATGTAGTCCGGACATTCCCGTAAGTAATGACATAATAATAATAATAATAATAATAATAACAATAACCATAATTCCATTCATAAATATCATAAATGTTCTGTTGATATTATGTTATCCTGAAGGGGGTCATAAGTTGTTCTCGCGTGTGTCACCATTGCAGTGAACGAATATTTTCACTTTTGCCACAGGAATTTGAGAGGGATATTCAGTTTATAACTTAAATTATATAGGCCTATATAGAACATACTGCTGAAAGTTACAGATTCATTAAAAAATATAATACCTGCATACTAGGGAGATGGTCGTTAAAAAACTTAAGAATTGCTATACCTTCACATCTAATTTTGTGCAACAGTGAACTTGTAACCAGGCAGCATTTAAAATGAACTAACACTTTATGAATATTATCTGCTTCTGTATAAGAGCACGCCTGACTCAATAACAGCATTAATTCCCTTCTAGCCTAGTTCCCAATGCCGTAGAAAGCTCTTATATTTCGTTGCACGATTTGGGTTTGCTGAATTTGCAGGTCCTAATTACTTTATGGCAGTTAAATTAAGAAAAGAAGCTGCCTTCTCTACACTCATGTCATGGTGGCTGCGCTAGAATTAACACTAGTCATTTTCTTCCTTTTGATGTTAATGTCGCTTAAAACACGTACTCAACAAAGGTTTTTTCTTACAACTTTGGGTACGATATACTTCTTTAAAGTCAAATATAAACATATTCCAATGTCTTACTGTGCCCTTTGAGTTACATTTCGTGCCATGAATCACTCACACAGAAAGTGAATCTCTCCTACTAAGACCACTCTCACTTCCGTTTCTTGGTGTGCACTTGATTAAATTGTTACTGCTGATTTTACCTTTTCCATACCGAGCACGTATTCACTAGAATAGCAAAACAACAGACAAACACTTGCACACGTACTTGTAGAAGTTCACTCATAAACCCAACATGTTTGGGTACACTACGGTACCCTCATCAGGGTTGTCGGTTGAAATATAAACACCCACAACAAACATGCGACAATCCCGCGGTGTCTGTTTCAAATAGTCCCACTTGTGGTACAAACACTTGTGTCAAAACCAGATCTAATCGACATTAGACTCGGTACCGTGTGCGTACGGAAAGATGTTGGGTTTATAAAATGAACTTATTCTGCAAGCAATAAAAGTACGTGTACACGTACTGGTCTGTTGTTTTGCTATTTTGGTTACTGCTGAATTTCATAGAACCATTTGATAGCCCTCATGGTCTTAGATATAACAATAAACTATATTAAATGATCCATACCCGTGCACTGAGCAATAAAGTATGATATTAAAACGAACCACATGTGTGGCCGAAACATGTATGAGGTATAGAGTGTGTATAATACACTTTCATACACTTATGTGCTTTTGTTGGTTTTAATATCGAAACATAGACTAATTTCCTCTGCATGATCCGATGTAACTAAGTGAAATAAATTACAAATTCGACCCACCTGAATTACGTGGTATATAATTTTGAAGGTGTCATTTTCCTTAGCAGTGTTTATAGTGATAGACGCTGAACACTGCTTTGTGTTAATCCAAGTCTATAGGACACTGACAATGGTGTATGTCTCACTGATATAACCCTTTTTGGACTTCGTTCATTGTGAAATTTTTAATGAAGTGCGACCTGTCGGAAACCGTCCCTGCTTCTTTCTTCAGGCAAGGAAAGCACCTAACTTGCTGAGCCCTTTAGATAGAACACGTTCAGTCACTGAACACCATAGATCAGTAAACGTTTTAAGGTAAGTTTTTTTCCTCTTACTGCTTGTGGCCAAGATCTGTTCTCTGGCGCATATCTTAAGAGGTTTACTGATCTGTGTTGCCCACTGACAAATAGCTCTGTCCAAGGGGTACAACGGATTAGGTGCTGTCCTTGCGTAAAGAAGGGAGTAGAGCTGACTTCCGAAACGTGGCACCTTGTTGAAAAATTAGACAATTAAAATATCCCAGAAAGGAGATGAAGTCACTGTTTTGTACTGTGACTGCTTAATGTACATTGATGCCTGGTCTGACTACGGCAACTACCTTTATATTTTCTAAGTTTGTCCCTGCAAATTAGCAAGCCCACAGCACATTATACGAAGAAATGCCGGCAGGACTTTTGGAACCGCTTTACCTAATGCATTGACCTATGTTTCTGTTAATATTAGTTACATTTACATTAGAGGCTGAATGCAGGTAAACTGGTGAATTCCGCTGTGAAGCTCACGCAAGTCTTAGGATCTGATGACACTAGGGATAGGATTTTACTGTTATTAGCACTTTTTGTAGTCAGTAGAACCCGAGAACATTTTATCAACCCGATGGTCATGTTACATTTTGTGGTTTACCTCAAACTCTCCAGTTTATTGCCTATATACTGCAATTAAAAAAATAATACACTCTTAATTTTGAAGTGATTACCCACTATTGTGTAATCAGAAATTTTGGCTCTGTGTTAGTAGACAGCAGCTATTGTTTCGTATTTTGATACAATTGAGACTGACTCGTCTATGACGAATTTTATTATTATGCTCCTATCAACGCACAATATATGTTCCAAGTTGGAGGATGGATACTCAGAAAAATAATATAATTGCAGATCGCTGTTAATATTTTCTTGAAAATATTATCGCTGACAAACACCCCTGTCCTGCCTGCTGTTATCGAATCTTCTACATGCTTTAAAATTCATTAAAAGATTCTTTTTAAATTAGTATATTTAGGAAATATCGTTAAAGTGAAGAAATAAACAGAGTGAGATATATTTTTCTGTTAGAGTGTTTGTTATGACTACAGAACGAGTAAGTCCACAGGCCAGACTCGGCAGTATGTTTTAACAATAGAAGTGGTAACTCCACGCACCACAACCGACTGTTTGTTGTAAACATATAACTGGCAAGGCCACGCACCACCCTCACCTCTGTGTTTCAGGCTGTCAGAAAACCGCTCTGCTGGTGTCATCACATTCGACTCAACAGCTCAGTTGAAGATTCACCTGAATATAGACTCATCTTCCACCTTCTTGAATGAAGTGGACAAGATAGGATACAGAGGTGGCGGTACTGACATTTTGGCAGCACTACGGGCGGCCGTTACTGAAATAAATAATTACAGGAAGCATAATCTGACGGTTGTGGGTGAGTACCCGCGTTACCGCACGCCAACAGTTGAGAGGGCGATGTGTCTGTCGTGAAATGGCAAGCAGGTCTTTTGAATCCCGCGCAAAAGGAAGATCAAGAAAGCATTTTAAAATAAGAGGGTTAAATTAATTGGTTAGCTTGGCAGAAATGCGTAAGGAGAAAATTAATGCCAGGCAGAGAATTCAGAGTGTGCTTGGGCCAGTGATGTATCTATAATGTGGTATAAGTAATGTTTACATAAATTTTGTCGACATATTTTGTCCACGACAGAAGGTGTGTCTGAGTAGCCAATACTCGTCCTCGCTTAGCAAGCAAACAATGTCGCTGACCTTTATGCACGGCAGCCAAAGCTTCGTCATATTGTTCACAAGACTTTACATTGGACATTCATTTGGGCTAGCTGAATGCAGTCCACATTCTAACGGATCTTTTCGGACAATAACATTCAGTATTATTGCTTAGCCTTGTAAGTAACTGCTCCTACTCCGGTGGCCTTTCGGTCTAAGGCGTCGTTCTGAGGCATCTTGATTGCTGCAACTGGGGTTCGAATCCCGCTGAGGCCGCTGGCCTTTGTTTCTTGTGTTCTTTGTGCGCTGTGTAAGTAACGAACTCTGCTACGATCTGATCGCTCATTCAGAGGAGTCCTACCGGGTATATGTGTGTGTGTGTGTGTGTGTTTGCGTGTGATCTATAAATCACAAAAATGAGGTGACTTAGGCCCGATTTGGAATGTTGCGCCACAGAAAAAAGTTATTATCCTTTTCAATTTCTGACCGCCAATTTATGAGTTCCCTTTCCTAACCTGCACCA
The DNA here is from genome assembly GCA_013340265.1 of Coptotermes formosanus. Taxonomy (NCBI): domain Eukaryota; kingdom Metazoa; phylum Arthropoda; class Insecta; order Blattodea; family Rhinotermitidae; genus Coptotermes; species Coptotermes formosanus. The sequence goes on along the minus strand of BLKM01000477.1, from coordinate 12,094 downwards.
AACATGTGTAGCTCATCTCACGCGTCTTGAATAAAGTATTAGATACAAAATATAAGCATTGAAGCTATTCAGTTTAAGGCACCGAGGGCGTAAAAGTGAAGGTGATGCAACAAATCAATTGAGTCAATAGCAGTAACAAGAAAATCAAATTAAACTTCGAATTAATTGCACGGCGACGGCACAAAATGTCAAAAGCCTAATTAAAAGGCATTTGGTGTGTGTAATTGTTCGTCATTCCATCTATAGCGTGTCTCGAAGAAACAGAAAGTGAGATTTGATGATATCAGGTACAACTAATGTAACAGGGCAGGGCATAATATCCGTATGTAGGCCTGAGTATGTGTAGAAAGATGGGGTTCATAATGTGTTATTTGACACTTTTAGACAGCGTGTTATATGAATTCGTTACATGTGCAGTTCTGATAACGGACGGAGTGAGTGTAACAGACGGAACACCAGCAGCCGATGAAATAAAGAGGAACGGCAACCCACTCTTCGCAATTGGAATTGATAAGGGCACCAACTTGGTGCATTTGGAAAAACTTGCATCTACGGGAGATAACGGCATTAAACATTTCTTCCACATCAGAACCTACGAAGCACTTGAGGACATCGGAAAGTATCTGAACCGTAAGTAAACTTTGGATGGACGCTTGTTAAGACTGGAAATGCAGTTTTTGACACAAAGTGAAATGAACGCCGATTTATACAAGATGAAGAAAAGGAGACTGTTTTCTCCTGCCAGGAGTTGTAACGCAGCCCGCGTGCCTGTGCCAGCAGTCTTAATGTCCTTTACTCTGAACCCCTGCACTTACCGTTAGACTAAATGGCATCCTTCACGCCTTCATTCCTAGTGCATAAAATCTCAGTTAACGTTGTTTAGGGACAAAACATATGTGAAAGGGTCCTTCCTTTTATTGGAATTCAAAACAGTAGATGGTAAAAAGGAACATCGGTCGGTTATGTTTTGACGTTATAAAGAATTTGGTTGAAAAGGAAGATAAGATTTAGAAGTCACAGAAGGGTACTTAAACTTTCAAAACCCACTCGTAATTTTATGTACCACAGGCTGTAAAATTAAGATATTCCATTTAGCCACACAACATAGTTATGCCTACATATTATATGCATATTCAATTCTGTTCTGTTTTATATTAGATCAAATGCATGTGTGTTTGTGTGTGTGTGTGTGTGTGTATGTATGTATGTATGTATGTATGTATGTATGTATGTATGTATGTATGTATGTATGTATGTATGTATATATGTATGTGTGTATGTATGTATGTATGTATGTATGTATGTATGTATGCATGTATGTATGTATGTATGTATGTATGTATGTATGTATGTATGTATGTATGTATGTATGTATGTATGTACGTATGCATGTATGTATGTATGTATGTATGTATGTATGTATGCATGCATGTATGTATGTATGTATGTATGTATGTATGTATGTATGTATGTATGTATGTATGTATGTATGTATGTATATGAGTATGTATGTGCTTTGTGTCATTCTGACTATAAACGTCTATTATCTCCCTATACAAATTTAATTGATTGGTTTTTGTAATGGGTAAGTGCTGTGTTCTCTGTGAGAAAGGAACTGAACTTTGCTTGTAATTAAATGAACGTCAGTGTTCAGAGTGTCAGTGGAAACAGAGGCACAAACATTTAAAAAACAACTGTATCAAAATTATTTTTCCAATTTAATACGTCTTCTTTCTACCAAACCTTTCTTGAGCACAGAAAGATCATAATTAGACGGAAGGAGTATATCAGTTTAAAATAACTGTGATATTTTCATTTTAGCTACTGCTGGATCCGGTGGTTCCAACAGCACTCTAGACTGCAGCAGTAAGTACCAATGCATAAGCGTATGTTTACAGCAAATACAGAAAGTGGGACATCTAGTGTGAAGCTAGAACAATTTATGTTTACTGCTACGTGGTGTGGCAGTTGATAACTTCTTATGATGCACTTTTATAAGGTACAGAAATGTATTTAAAGTTCAAGCTTGTCATGCTGTTCTTTAGGAAAACTTTTAAACATGTTTAGAAGTACATTTTCATTTCCTTTTCCTTAGTAATTAGATGAATATTTAGAACAGGTTTGATTAAAACACCCGAATACCTTCTCTTAGACAAAGAAATAAGTCGCTGTCAAATACGAAAACATAATCTTTTGTGACATTACGCTCCAAATTATTATGGACTTCACGGTTACTTACGGATTCACGTCATGTCCTCCGTCAAATTTTTGATATCCCTGTGGGCATTCATGATACCCATCTCAGTTAGAAAACATTCTTTCCATTTATTCATCTAACAGTACGATTTACTGTAATTTTAGAACATGTTTTCGGAATACCATCTACATACATACTAAGGTACGATTATCATTTTTCCTACTTTTGAATTTAAAAATGTTATCTTCCATTCCTTCGTCCTTGTTTGCCTTATTAACGACCTTTCTTCAACTGCCTATGTAAATTTTCATGAAGTAGAATAGGAGGGTAATTTTAAATGACTAAATTGGAAATTGTGGAAGCAATCAAATATCAGGCCTGTATCGATGTACTGAAGGATCTCGTGCAAGGAATCAGGATGTAAGGCTTTCGGACCGGGCAGCTTGTCCGGGACAGACCGATTAGCAGTGGGTCTGAGAAGTTCAACTGCAACCTACGGGTTACAAAACATTGTTTTCGTATCTCTTCTCTTTGTAACGTTCGTCAGTTGAGAAACCTACGGATTCAAATTTTTTAAGAACCTCTTCAACATTTCTACGCGAATTTAGCTGATAACATGAATAATATTTGACTTAATATGCTCTTTGTTTCAGGACCGTAATCCTCATTGCCAGCTGGATTTAAGAAGCAACCACCTATCAGATACTATTTACGTAAAGTGCTTAGTTTTAGTACTTATGTATTAACACAATTTTGTGTTGGTCTTTGTAACATGCACTAATAGTGAATGGTGAATGCTATACATACTGTAACATTTTGTAGGCTTTTAAAAATAAAGGGATTTCTTGTAGAATATTTACGTGAAGTTGTTACTACAGTAAATGTTCGTGGAACCTATACTCACCTCTGCAAGCAGCCATATTGTTATTATCTGTAGGGAAAAGTACTTAAACTGTGTGACCATGATCGCGGTTGAAAGGATACAAAAGGTAAATTTCACCTGTAACCTGCCATGAAGGGTGAGAAGGGAACAAGAACATAACCTTAATTTTGTTTTAACTCCCACGCAATATTGGAATGTGAGGTTAGAAAGAAGCCATTCTCTCCCCAAGAATAACCCGGTATTAATTGCATGGGGAGCTGGTTTGGCCCGGGACCAGTCAGGACGGACCGATTGGAATGATGTGCAAACAAATTTGAACGATATTCAGAGGTATAGGTAGAGGTATAGGTCTACTTTCTTTAACCTCGGCGTTAGAAGGGGTGGGTAGTTAAGGCCACGCCCCTGCCGCTTAGAGCGGGAATGACCCGATTTCCACTGCATAATAGGCGGGATGGGCCCAAGGTTCGGTCTGCACACAGCATACTAGTTTACGATTTGAATGTCCGTCATGAAAGAAGCTGTCCCGTCTATTCTTTTTGGTCACATTCCAGAAGGCACTGATAATTATCGCGATGGACGGAAGCAACAAAGAGCAGTCATTATCTTGTTCAACCAAACAGTCCAGGATGCACCCTTCTTCTGCATGCCTTGTGTACACTAGGGGCTCCAGATACACGCAGTGTGGTGTGGTCGTACGTGGACGTCTTTTTAACAGCAAGCTCAATCCCCGAAACTGCTGAACGAATTTCGATTAAGTTGAGTATTTTGCGGTTTACAAAAAAAATTACTTAGAAAAATTTAATTTTAACTGACATTTTCGTGGCCATCTTAAATTAATCTTGTTTTGTTAGATTATAGCCTATTATGAAATAAGGTTGTTAATATTTCGCATGTGACAGCTACACGAACACAGATATCTTTGATAAATTTGTCTAGGAAGTTTTGGCCAACATATATCGCCCGGGATGCTCCCGGCGTTTCAACGTCAAGGATCTACCTTTGCAGTCATATGTACAGTTCGGAAACATTTAAACACATCTTGTATATTGATGAGTGTGTGTATGTGTGCGCGCACGCCCGCGCCCGCACGCGTGTGTGTGTGTGTGAGGGTGCACGTGTAAGGGTGTTGTTTAGTTTCAAGCGAGGCACGAAAATTCTCTGGCTGGGAAACCTGAATTCCTAGGCGTAGATGGAAGGACACTATTAAAAAGTCATCAGAAAATGGCAGGGGAGGGCGTGGATTGAATTAATTCAGCTCAGGACAGGGTCAAGTTGTGGACTATTTTGAAAATGGTAGTGAAATCTGCTTGTTTCTTTCAGTTCCTAAATGAGGTAAGATAAAACAAGTGACGGCACGCAGTTAGGTTAAAATTGTACGAGGTTATTCATATGTTTTTTTCATAAATATATATTCTGTTTTTACACACATTCGCTGAAAAGAACTGACAGCAGTACAAGGTTATTCCAAAATTCCTTACTTAAGAGAACGCTTTCTCAAATAGGGATTTGTACAAGTAATCTCAGTTGACAGAAATTTAATTTTAATTCCTTTTTTGCATTTTATTTTATAATGTTGTATATAATGTAAAAAATATATGCATGGTCAAGTTGAGACAATAATACAAGGCCATTTTCATAAATAATTTAACCTCACCGATTTTAAGTAATACCAAGTTCTTACGTTATTTATTTGTTACTTTTTTAAAGGTTTCCAAATGGTACAAAACAATTAGTCTGACAAAGCGCAAGTTTTCGTAAATAAGTCTTTTGTCTTATTAAAATAGACAAATGCGAGCAATTGCGAACCGCGTAACTAGCGTACAAGATTATTTGGAAGTTCTTTATTTGCGTAATTTACCTTTGTAAAGTTCAACGTACACTGTGAGGTCGGTATGACAGGATCACAAGGTCAATTGTATAAACCCTTCCCTGGCTAAGTTTACTCCTATCATTCGAATTGTTTGTAAGTTTTTTGGGATTACTTGTAAGTTATTTGTTTGAGTAATTTATAGTTGTATAAATCAGCTTATAAGTACACAATGTAACGGGTTCTTGGAGACTAAAGTAATGTAGATAAATAACTTGACTAAGGAAGGTGTACTAACTTCAAGTAATTATATTTTTTGGGAAGTTATTAATAAAATCCATGTCTGTATAATTTTTCCTTACTCTATAGAAAAAAGTTTTGTTATAACAATAGTTTCATATTAGACAGACCTGAGCAAACAGTATTTCAGTCACGTGAATGTCACTGACATCTTTAAGAATTTAAAATTACACTTAGTAGATACGGTAAGCAATTGATACGCGTTACATAAGCAGCGCAGATGAACAAGCATTTTTAAATGGCCGAATAATTAATCGAAATCATGGTACACATTTATTTATACGCTTGTTATGACAGTGTTGTCTTATGCGAAATGTGAATCTAAACATCTTCACTGCCTGAGGCATATCCGACAAAAGACATTTCGCCCCCTCTATATGGCAGCACTCATTCACAATTAAACAGTGTCAAGCTTACTCTTTCTGTAGCCAGTAGTATAAGTAAAAGTTGAGGTAAAATTTGTACCGGCGCATGCAATGAAGGTATAAAGTAAAGTGGAGTTACAGCTCCACGCCTTCTTAAACTTAGATCTGGATGGCGGCGAATTGTCAACTTCACGCCCGGCATCTTATCCCCAGGGAAACAGCTCCTCGTGTCCACGGAGCAGGGGCCTCAAAGCCGATCTGGATGTTTCAAGGCAGAGAAAGACCTTTTGCCTGTGCCGCGAATCAAATAAAAATGTGTCTGTCATACGGCCCCTAACCTAATAACTAACTGAGCTACCCCTGCTCACACTAATGTCAAAATGAAGGACACACTTAAGTATTAATCTGTTAGTAAGACAAGGAGTCGCCTGAAGAAAAGTGTTCCGGAAACGTCGTGTACTTCCGTTATAACTCACATGACAGGCTACGAAGTGTAATACTTGAACATTTCTTCAGCCATTGGCACATACCTTCAGAGATGCAGAGGGCTCTAAATTAAAAGGGTCACTCGCCTTTTTAGGCGTTCATTACGAAGTAGAAGACGAGAATGCCTTATGTAGCGATCGTGTGTCCGTCTGTCTGTAGTATCGGCGACTAAACCGTTTGTCAGATTTCCATGAAATTCAGTACAAGAGTGCTGACCAAATTCAGTCAGATAAGACTGATTTTCGCGCCAATCAGCTTAGACAGTGTGAGGCTTTACTTAGGGGCGTACATTAATTTCTGTCCCTACGTGCCACATTCTTGGCCGATTTCTGTGCAGTTCCATTGGGAATGTACCAGTTTCGTAAAATTGGTTTATTGTCAGCCGTACTTATTTAAGGGTGTAAATGAAATGGTGACCTTATTTTCTACAATTTTTGTCCGTTCTGGATAAAATTCGGTACAAGCAATGTTAACAAAAAAGTTACAGAATGGTTATGGGTTTCCTAAAAATTGTCAAAGTGGAAGCCTCGTTTTAATAAGGGCGTCATTAAATTTCTATCCGTACTTTCCACATTTATTGCTCAATTTGGGCGAAATTCGGCTAAAAAATCTGCACAGAGTGCTGGTGAACGTTGTGAGTTTCGTGGAAATCAACCCAGAGAAGGCGGCACTTTCCGTTTCGGCGCAAATGAATTTACACTTACGCGTGTAACGTGAAAGCTAATGGCATTCTGGAAGTCAAGAATGCCTTGATAAAATGTGCGCACTACGCCACTGAGTACACTATTTGCAAAGTCTTCATGCTCTGTCTTTTTTAGAATTTGAGCTGCAAAATTTTTGTAGTTTTCTTCGTCCACTCTTTTACAAAAACAGTATAACTTTAAAGTAATACATTCTGAGAATTAAGGGTGAAATCACTAAATTTTATGGCAATTAGTTTATTATTCTACAGCGCAACATTTTGGAATAATATTTTTCTACGTGCCTGTATCAAATAAACAGTTTCTGAAAGTGAAATCATTCTGCATAATATTTGCTTTGATTGAGTCTGGTGTTCCTAGTGGGGAAAGACAAATATTACACTTATGTCTTTCAGATATTTGTAGCCTCAATTAATTACAGGCTTTTAATCTGTGGAATAGATGCTAAGGCAATAGGGCTGATTGTTGCACAAAATGATATAGTTGTTTCTTTTCCGAATAACTGATTTTGAACAGTTCCTGCACCCGTAACAAGAAATCTAAATTTATATTTGTTTTATCGTAATTGAAAAAGTAATTTTAATTTTTAATATTTATTAAGGGGTACTTTGCTTAACTAAAGGAAAGAAAAACCTTTATTCAGTATTGCCAATGTGACATCAGAATTAAGTATATTATTTCAATGTAAAATTGGTTATACCGATGGTGCTTACGTAACTAAACATGTATATACGTATGAAATAAATATTATGAAAATATTTAACCCCGTTAAAGAAACTTATCTAAGGGCGATTGGGTTCGAAAGTTTGGGTGATAGGGAAGTGGATGGGCAAATAAAGTATTAGTAAGTTATATTAAACAATTAGGCAGTGGGCTGGAAGGCCTACGATTCGCGATTGGATTCCCAGAATGAGTAAGGGAGGCTTCTTGAAACTACACTTCCAGACTGGCTGTAGGGCCTACAGAATCTGTTATTTAATGGGCACTCCTGCATGAGCATGAACCTGACTATTCACCTGCATAACCTTTATCTGTTTTCGTGGTATATAAAATCAGAGTTATACATACAAACCCCCTTTTACCTTCTTGCGTTTTACGGGCACAATGTTGCCTTCACAGTCTGCGAAAAAGGACCAGTAATGTACTGCACATACTGTGGTGCTGGTCTTCGTGATATTTAAAGTGCCCTCTGATACGGCACCCAGTGAGAGATTGCCAAATATTGTCCTAATCAATGTGTGTACTTTTTGATAGCTGCTATCTACATATACCTGTGTAGTTCGCAAGTTACCCTCTTCACGTAGCCTTTATCGGAAACTGATAATCGATGGAACATATTACTTCGTTCTGCTGCGATTAAAAAACATATCACTTGACGTGTTTGGATGTCTAAACCTTTTTGGTGTTGCCCCTACTTATTTCGAAATTTTTGAGTTGTCGGTATATTATCTACGAGATAAGAACTAATCAAACCTTACACGTAATGAATTTTTTGTTCTCTCTAAGCTGTTTCCATTCGTACGTAGTCAGAATTTCTTTTGTGAAGCTCTACTGTTATCCATTTTTCATAAGATTGCCATTTTTATGGAGTAAGCCCAATGTTCTGCATTGTATGACAAATGTGTGTTTGTTTAGCCCTTCAGCCACACCAACATATTACATTACACACGCTTTTTCCTTTGGCAGTTTTTTTCGGCTCGGGGACTAAGCCATCATAAGGCCACAAAAAAAAAAGCTCTGTGTATATGTAACATAACTTGTTGGTGCGATTGGAGAGCTAAATGAACATACCCTCGTGATTAATACACCAACTGGGATGTCCTAGACTAGGAGTAAGGATATTCTGTTTATTTGGTTTATGACTATGTTTGTATTAAGGTGGTAGCTGCTTCGATTCGAAGTTATTTCAACTTTAATTTTCGTTGGCTCCATCTCTTCATTCAGTCGTTGCAATACTTACCCCTTTGCCTATAACCGATTATTATCTACTATCGATACTTGACCATCTTCTAAGTATACTTTGCGCTATGTAAACTGTATGATTGCTACAGCGTTGGTAAAGGATTCGAGAATCAGTCACATTAAACAGGGAACGGGGGAATTCACGTGTCATCAGCATTGTGGAGGAAAACACTGACATCTTCTGGAGAGACTTAAAGGTCAGCTGCTGTGTATCCGTTACATTATGCAAACAAGCAAAGCCTGTCTCTATTATTTGTGACTAAAGCGAAGAGGTTGCTGTATTGTGAAGCCTGCTGTAAAGTTCAGAACTATCTTTTTTCAAACACGCATTTTATTTATGCTTCAGACAGTAAAAAATGATTATTTGTGTAAAGCTTATGTGCTGAGCTTCGAATGGAGAACTCGTATTTTCTGCAAAGTAGGATCTGATATGTTATATGGTAGTTAACGACGGTGCTTTAACCGCAGATTTTATGTAGTTACAAGTTATGTATAAAGGGGTTTAGACCATGGATGCCCAAACTTTGTGAGAAAAGGGATCAAACCGTCATTGTGGGCTCGACTGCGGGCCGCACGTGTAAAAATAACAATAAGTAGTATACCTCACTTCCTAAATTATTCTCCAGTTTCCTGTAGTACTCATATAATTTACAAAAGTGGCCGCGGACCGCGTAACACCACCTGGCGGGCCGTGTGTGGCTCGCGGCTTGCTTCTTTGAGTTCCATATTTGATGCCGTTGGATATTAAGTGCGTTTTTATTTTCTTCTCTTATGTTTATTAAGATATGCTCTCAGCAGCTCGAAATATACAGCGTCGGATATTAGGATAATTAGTCAATAAAGTATTTGTAAGGATATGAAACGAAGACGTTATAGCCTGTTATGACGTAAAGTGCCAATATTTGTCTGGACAGAATGGGCCGAGCCATGGAAAACGCAAGTCAGAACAGGCAGTATCGTGATCGAAATTCAAATCTGACGTCTTCAAGGTAAAAATCAGTATATTTACTCTTGAATCTTCTGGCTCAGTGGGATAGAGTGTAAGAATCTGAAAGGAGCTGTTAGTGACAGTTTTCCCTGAATTAAAATTTGAAAAATGATTGATAGCTATGAAGGACAAAGACCCGGATTGCTTGAAGTTTGAGCAGGATTTAAAATTTTCGATCCTAGACAAAGTCCAATTCTTTACCGCTCCACTGAATTTCTGAGTAGGCTTATGTGTCTGGGAAATATATGCTGTCCATCATCCCGCGGCAGAAATATATGCTGTCCATCATCCCGCGGCAGAAATATATGCTGTCCATCATCCCGCGGCAGAAATCATCACACTGCGGCGTAAGCCTTAAATCACGCAGGCAAAAGCTTCTTTCTCTAATATTGAAAGGGCATGCCTTTTTCCGCAGTGTTGGTACTCGTCTACCAGAACGCACAGTGTCAAAACACACAGGACTAAAATACGACTGCATTGCATTAGGCTACTTAACGACCTTGCCGTCGCAGGATGCCTTCAGCAGAAAGTCCGTGAAATTATGTGGGCCCCTGATTTTTACTCCAGAGAGTGACGTTCTGAGTACGGAATTTCCTCCCACGCTATTCTGTACTACTTCATGCTTATGATTTCTCAGGAGACCATTCACAATTATTCATTGCTCAGTTTCTTAACCAGATAGGTCAGGGGTTACCACAACGTGGTTCGCAATACTCATGCGCCTCGGGAACGTCACTGGTGCCTCTCGTTCTCGCTGCATTTAATCAAGCATCGAGCTTTGTTGTTCCCCGACTTGAATTGACGAATAAGAATGCAGCTCTTGTCGACGTTGCTTCCTAAATTGCGGTTCCCGACCGTCGTCTAGCCGACCGCGCGTGATATATGTTAAGGCAGATCTAACACTGTCCTACCCATAATTCGGACGTTCCCAGTTAGAATTTAATATGGGTTTGGGGTGATTAAGGGAGTTACATTACGTGCTTACCTCGGACTTTCCAAGCAACTACAGGGATAGTGTCTCCAAATGAACCATGACTGCTTTGAGTCAGATACTTAGTTATTTATCATTCATGATTTTCCGAATATTTTTAGCCTGTGGATGTGGCATTTGATACTGAAATAGCATAGTTAAGGTTTTATGGCACAATGATAACACCATAAACCCGTAACACCTCCTTCAACATTTAATCGGCTTAATAATTCCGTGAAAAAACCCGTTTCTTTATTTTATTAATTAAATCGTTCATTAAGTAGCCTGTTTGTGCTTTCCGGAGGACAGAACCGAATTTAAGCAGTTTGCAGTGAAGCTGCATAAATGCCTCTATATGAGTATTTTCCATGAGCTGCTTTGCTGTTAATGGTCTGCAAGTCACCATCTGAGAAGCATTAAAATTGTCTTCTAGAACGTGGTAATAGAGAATTTTGTTAGTATTCCAACTTGTGCTGAAATGGAAAAATAACAGCAGTGGAAATTCCATGAAGCTAGGTGGAGTGTCAAGGACAACTTGCGCGTAATGTATTATATATTCCCTCGAAACAAATGTGATTCAATAAAGCTTGAAAACGGAGATCAACTACATTTTATGTCTAACATACTGTTCAAAAGTAGTAAAAATTTCAACTAAGCGAAACAGATATCTGTAAAGTTAGGGGCAGTAAGAGGGAAATTTATTAAAATTTTATTTTAACAATACATGAAGGTGGCCTACTACCATAGATATTAATTTGTATCTGACTCCTTTGATCTAATATCTTTCATTTCAAGCGATGACACTGACGATGATAGTGAGACATTAAACATGTACGGCGGTCAATAGATGATACTGTCAGATTGTTAAATTGGTATAAGTGGTATAAACTGGTTAAAGTGGTAAAAATGTTCAATTAATGAATCACATGCTATAACAAGACCTAATGCCATACTATTTTTCCAAACGATCCTTACGTTGATCACACGGGATCCAGACGTCGTCACTGGTTGTTTGTAGCTGCGATCTGCGACAATTTCTAGAAGTAGCGAATGTTAACGAGTTTTGTATATGAACATGGGACGCTTAACGCTACATCTTAAAACGTGCCATTGCAGTCACCATTGCAATAAGGAGTCTAGGTTGCTCTAACAATCTTAATATGAACTGGAATCTCACCTCAAAGCAAAGGAGGTAACCGTAATATGTGGTACGTGACTCAGAGAAAAGCATAGAACTTTGGAAAAGCTTTTACAAATTATCACATTTTGGTTGTGTAGTGTGTTTGTAAGCCCGCTTCAATAAATATCTTCTTGAGATTTTAAACTACTTTTTCAAATATTGTGCATAAGCCTCAGCACTTCAAGCTGCACGATGTTGAGTAATATACTGCAGAAACGTATTACGGTTTGTGATAAGGAAAACAAATATTGCTGC
>BLKM01000476.1:456215-576285 GCA_013340265.1 Coptotermes formosanus | reverse complement strand
CCCCCCCCCCCCTCCTACAGAAAATATTCACAACAAATTTGTTCTCCGTGCCCTCCTTTTGTGATTGTTTTGTCTACACAGCATTGTATATAGCACATGACTGTCTTTCACAGAAGCAGACGGCTTAGAGGAAAGAGAAATCAGAAATGATGAGGATAAGAAGCCTGCAAGTCTGGTGAGCAGCAAGCAAAAGAAGGAAACAGTAATGACAGATGGAGGGACACAGAAGCCGTATTCACAATATAAAATTTCTCCATAATGCAGAATCCTTCTTAAAAATTGATAGTTAACCAATGGTGTTTTCAAATTTCGCCCAATATAGCTAATATACAAGACTAAAATAGAAAAAACTAATAATTTACAAAATATAAAACACTAATCACCAACAAATGCACAAAGAGAGTTTATCATCAATCGTAACACACTCCTCCATGTTTCGACCCTGCTGGGTCATCTTCAGGGAGAACTTTTTGTTATCGTTACACTAAGGTTGCACTTTATAGTTGAGTGAGATGTGCTGTTGACTGTGTACTGAGTTTTTTTGGAGGCGTGAACTGCAAGCCGGGACTGCAGAGAGTTCACGCCTCTTTGTGCATTGGTTGGTTATTAGTATTTTTATAAAATATAGTGCACGTACATGGAACACATTAAATTTACAAAATATTTGGAGTCAATTTTGTTTGGAGTTTTAGAAAACATTTCAGCATAACTTGTATAAAATAATTTTCGGAATATAATTTATAGAATTATTTTATTTTTAAAGCTTAAAAATATTTACATAAATTATACAAAAATATCCAGCTTGTAAAACGAATAAAATAGACCCATCCCCTGTAAAATAAGGTAAAAGTCATATGAAGAACAACGGCTGTTTTTCTGGGATCCACACGTAACACACTTCGTGGGCAAAACACAATCTTTAAAACAATCCCAGTAGTATAGGAAGTAACAGATAGGAATTACATGGTTAGTTCTCATCATTTCGTGTTACTGACAGGAAGTATCATTACATGCACGGCTTTATAAATGAAGAGATACATAAACAGTCCTTAAAATTTAAAATAGCCCTACACACAAGATAGGAAACACGTATTTATAAATGGATAAACTTCGCCTCGCTTTGATGTATTGCTATTAGAAGCCCGACGAGACCACAGACGTGCCGAAACATGTAACTTGTACTACAATGAGACATATACAGAAGTCAATAAAACTTCCTTGGGCTAGCAGCCGCGTCAGGTGGTTGAAAGGCGAGCAAACCAACGTTCGGGGAATCATCTCTGTTCTCGCCATAACGAGGTCAGAGATGGTGACGACAGCAGACGTGGTTATGTAAATGCTGGCTTACCCGCCTTTCAACCACTGACGCGGTTGCTAGCCCAAGAAAATTTTACTGAGTTTAGTCTCCGTCAAAGCTTCAATTATACACACACACACACACACACACACACACACACACACAAGTCTTGCTGTGACTGTAACGGTACTTTTTCTATGCCGCTTTTACCCTCCTCATAAATGTTCATATCTTTAGGAACTCTGTTCCTTCACGTGTTCACTATACGCCCCCAGATTCACACCACTTTAAGTCAATTAAGCAAAGTCTAGCCTATACCTCTACGATCAACAGTAATATTATCCGACTCCCTGTGACTAAATATCCCAACTAGTCACGCCCAGTGAGTATTGAAATATTCAGCTGTGGGAGGTTTTGTGAAAACAATCACTGCCCTTGTCATTATAATCTCCAAGATATTTACGTGAAAAGAATAATAATTCTAATAAGAAAATTTACAGGACTCGTCAAAGTTTGAAACATTTCCCTCTGTAACCAAAGTTCAGTATCTCAGCTTGATTCGTGTAACACCCGAGTCTCAAAGCCCTGACCACTGAAACATTACCCGTCTCTTTCAGACAAGAAACAGTCCCATGTGACAATAAAGCTGAATGCAGAGGACTGGCAGACGGCAGCGAAGCAACAAGGAAAGGGGAACACGTTTAGATACGGGCAGCAATTCTTTTTCAGACTAAATAAGTAAACCTAGCAACCATTCGTAGATGTAATAATGTTCTCTGTTATTGAGTTAGAGACGTATTGAAGTTTCACGTGTAATAAAGAGAAATAAAATGAAAGAACCGTAACGGAAGACATGAAAGCTGTTCCATAATCGTACGGAATGAAGATATTCGTCTTTCTAGATAAGCTTTATCATGAAAGTTTCAGAAGTTTCCAGAATCCGTCTCTGTGGTTCATACTTCTGAATAGGAAACAAGAAAAGTGCGGAAGATCTCTTTCTTGCTGTATGCTGAAGACGTGAAGAATGCTCGTACCTAATCTGCTACTAACTCAGGGATGGAAAAATTTTTTATTTACCTGCCATTTCAAATAAAACACGCCGAAAGCATTGGTGTTAGAATAATTTTTTAACATTTTGTCCGAATGCGTAATTTTTCTATCAGCCGGGGTACCGGACATCCTGACAGGCATTCTAGTTGTTTTCCCCCGTTTCGCCCGGCTATTTCCTGAATAATAACTTAAAATACTGCCCTCGAAATCCTTCCTCATTCACCATTCACTATTATCTTCACATCGAATATGTTGTCGTACTTTATAGCCGCTGGGTTAGAAAAAGCGTCATTAACTTTCAAAGCCTAGCGGTAACTTTACATACTACCCGGTTTAATATTAAAAAATTCTACGTGGTGCCCACATTGCGTTTATGTGTTTTGTACGGATCTCAGAACAAACAGCAACTTTTGCCTTATAAAATATTAAGAGACTGGTTTTTATAACCGAAGTGGAGAGCGTTTACAGCGCGGTACGCACTGAGTCCTTATATAAAACAGATACGCTTCGTCTTTAAAGGGTTAAATATCGTGAATATCAAAGAGTCTGGCAGTTCAAATCCAAGACTAAATTAATAACTGTGGCAGCCTCTCTCATTCCTTCCCCCCACCTCCGATCATCTTCACGTCTCATTGCACATATAAAAGACTTGGCTGTTTGTAGTGAACTAACCAAAAACACTCGGTCCTGCAGAAGAGTCAAGACAAAGTCTAGTACTGTAATCCATACGACGATACGTAATCTCTTTTTAATATCCAGTTCGTACCGCGCAGTAAACACTCTATATGTCCGGTACAAAAATCGTTCACATAAGTTGCTGTTTGTTCTGAGATCCATACAAAACACATAAATACACTGTGTGGGCAAAACGTAGAATTTTTTAATGTTAAATCTGGCGGTACATAAAGTAACTACCGGGTTGTAACCAAAACTCCCTGCGGAAGTACAATTCCGTATCCTTCCGTATTCATCACTGATGCTCCTCAGCACATCTCAGTCGAAAAACTAGAGCCTCTAGTGATGACGTCATGAAATAACGTAAAAGTTAAACCCGCAGCAACAGCAAACAAATGGAAAATTAAAATGGGAACAAAGACGCATAGGAAATAAGGTATAAGTAAGCCCAGGCAAACAATGACCAGTGTAAAGGCGAGAAGTACTTATACTCAAGGGCTCGATAGGGCTATGTCAAAGCGACCTTGGGTCAGGAAGCTTCGAAAAACGTTTCTCTAGTTAAAATAAATGCTTCTCAGTTACTAACATCGTAGACATAACAACAGACAGCACAAAGTGCCATAAGAAATCATTTGAAGGCGATGTTCTCAACGTCGATTGGCCTTCCCAAGGTTTACAATGAATAAAGCAGAATCTAAAACAGGCCCAACTACTTTCTCGTATAATAACAGAAGCCAGTGTGTTACTATTGGGCACTGAGCACTATTTCTAATATTGGAAGTGGTCTGTAAATAAATCGATGGGAACATGTTTATAAAGATAACACACGTGACACGGTCTGAAGAGTAATGCAATCTTACAGGCACGAAAAGCCTCTAACAGCGTGAAGTACATAGGTATTGACGCCATCTGATGATTAACGCCATCTGTCCAAAACTGAAAGTAATCACATTCTTTGTGGGTGGCTAACCTACACACTTGATCACAAGTAAGTATATATAAATTAACTGCACACACACTGAAAAATATTTGTCTATTTATTTATTTATTTATTTACTTATTTATTTACCCCCATGGCGCAACAGTCCCTCGTGGGCCAGGGCCTCCTAATTATCGAGGGTTCACGATCACACTCAGACACACCACACTCGGTAGGACTCCTCTGGACGAGTGATCAGCCCGACTCAGGGACTTCTACCTGACAACACACAATACTCACAAGAGACAGACTTCCATATCCCGGCTGGATTCGAACCCACAACCCAGCAAGTGAGTGGCCGCAGACCCACGCCTTAGACGGCGTGGCCACTGGGATCGACGACAGTAAAATATATAAGCTTTTAATATGCATGAGGCATCGGACACTGATAGAGGAAAGCGTTATTAATACTATATAAATATCGCAGCAGCCGTATTTTGGCACGCTATATTTTTAACAAGCTGGCGCTATTGTATACACATCCCAACTTACTTGCCCATTGGGTTTAGAATCTTATTTAGTACAGCAATTTGATATTCTGGGTTAATGAAGAAAAGCATTCAGTTTCATGTCTTTTATTAGAGCACCAACAGCAACTCACGTTTCTTATCAATTTCCAGCGTAATTCTATCACACCTCTTATCTGCAAGTTGTAGCCTCCTATGTGCCTCCATTCCTTACATTTAGGAAAATATGAAGGATTTATATTAAACTTGGTAGGGTATGACGTTGTAGATAAAGTTAAAACTCCAAAACACTCAAACCTAAAAAATACACAATTATTATTTTAGATGTTCTATATCACAATATTTGTAGACTAGTCCACACGTAAACAAACAGTCTCCAGTACATAGGTACATACACATTAGACACTGCAACTATCTTTTCTAGGATAAAGTTTTTTACATAAAATTTGTACATTCACGTACTTTAACTTGGTTATACGTGTTTATATTTATACTTTAATTCATTTAAGATTTTTAACATTAATTTGCTTTAGACCAGGGATCGACTACGAAACTGCCTGTATTTTAACTGATCATTTTTTATACGTTTGGACCAATCGAGTGAGAAATAAAGAAGTATTACATAGACTCGAGGAGAGGAGAGGAGTACCCTACATACAAGAAAAATAAGAAAGACTAACTGGATTGGTCACATCTTGCATAGGAACTGCCTTCTAAAACACCTTATTGAAAGAAAGATAGAGGGAACGATAGAAATGACTGAAAGACGAGGAAGAAGACGTAAGCAGCTACTAGATGACCTTAAGGAAAAGAGAAGATACTGTAAATTGAAAGAGGTACCACTACATCGCACTGCGTGGAGAACTCGCTTTGGAAGAGGCTCCAGACCTGTCGCAAGACAGACTACAGTATGATACGTCGTTAGTTGTGTTTATGCAATCCTTACTTTTAAACGAATCCCTGATGATGATCCCGGCAGGGCTCGGAACATGTTGGATTAGTCTACAGACGTTGTAATACAGAACATCTAGAAGTAATAAAGGTGCATTTTGTTAGTTTCAGTGTTGTGGATTCGATTAATAACAATGAACTTCAACAGCAATGTAAAATTTAGAAGAGTGACTACGCTACGCGCTAGACATCCTAAGATCCCTTCGTTCGATTGCCGGCAAAAACAAGAGATTTCTGTATTCTCCGAAGTACCGGCTCTGGGCCCCACACCATTAACGCGTACCGCGGAAACCTCTCTCCGATGGTCAAGCTGCAGGGTCGTGAACCTAACCTCTCAACTCCACCTAATAGCGAGGCCAGAATGAGTGGAGTTATATATGCAATACCTCAATACGCCTTACGGTTGTGACGAAGAATAAATCTGCTTTACGTTTAAGTCGACTTTGTTATGGACACGCATTACAGGCCACCTCTCTCTGTTCATTTCCATGGTGCAGCACCAGACCCTTTAGTTTTCCGAGTTACTTCTGGATGTCTAATTTGAAGCCTTGAAAACGAAATCGGCATGTCGCAAAGTCTCTGCCTAGGCAGATAACACAAAAACAGGAAGAGCGCAGACACGCCCCAAGGCCCAGGTGGCATTCGAATTCATTTCCAGTGTCTGAGGAATGAAAGGCGCAACACTTTTACTCTACCCGCCCTCTCTAATCAGCATCTCCGCTCTGCATTTCCTAATTTTCTTTTACCGGTATTACCAACGTCGTAAGCTAAGAAAAGTTGAGACAATACAAAAAGAGAATTATGTCCAACTCTCAAACTTTGTATGGTAACAGATATTAACCTTTTAAATCCTAGCGGTAACTTTACATACGGCCAGGTTTAACATTAAAAAATTCTACGTGGTGCCCACATTGCGTTTATGTGTTTTGTACGGATCTCAGAACAAACAGCAACTTTTGCCTTATAAAACATTAAGAGACTGGTTTTTATAACCGAAGTGGAGAGTGTTTACAGCGCGGTAGGCACTGAGTCCTTATATAAAACAGATACGCTTCGTCTTTAAAGGGTTAAATTTTGTCGGAAAGACTTTTTCGTACAACGCAACATAACGGTACGGCGCATACAAGAAAATACATATATATATATATATGTGTGTGTGTGTGTGTACACCGTACTTCTTTCTTTCTTAGTCCTTCCCTCTTCTACCTACTTGTTCACAGTAGGTGTCGAGGAATTTTGTAATTTCATTGTATCACACTCAAGCACACACCACAGTCAGTAGGACTCCTCTGGACGAGGGATCGGCCCGTCGCAGAGACCTCTACCTGACAACACAAACACTGTACAAGACAAACATCCATGCCGCCGGTGGGATTCGAACCCACGATCCCAGCAAGTGCTCGGCCGCAGACCTACGCCTTAGACAGCGCGGCCACTGGGATCGGCCTATATACGGTGCTTGCCGCAACATAAGATGCCACAATTGAATAAGATGCACCCCTCAATTAACAAGGCATTGTTGCGTACTTAATAATCTACAGTTCCTTCTAATATTAAGGAACAGGGTGATTTTTGGGACCTTTTTCAGGGGAAAAAAGAAAGGTACATCTTGAACAGTGAGAAATCAAGCTCTTGTGTTAGTGTTTCGAGAGGACACCTAATACAATTAAGTAACAGAAGAACAGCGAAATAACCATACTTGTCCAAAGGATTTTTAACTACGGCTGTAAGTTGCAGAACAACTACAGTGTACATTAGGCATTTTTTAGATATCAGACAGTGTAAACTGGCCAATTTACATGTAATTCAGATCCCACGGGACCATTATTCTTAAAATATTTCAATATTATATTTATTCTTAAAATATTTCAGTATTATATTTATTCTTCAAATATAACAGTTCACTATTTTGTCAAATTATGTTACATATTGCCCACTCCCTCGAATATAAGATATTGGGCATGTGTCTAAGATATCAGGCAGTAGAAATTGGTCAATATAATTCATATTCTCCAGTACAGTGATTTTTAAATTCTTTTTAAGTACAGTTCGCAACGGTGACATAGATAGCATTACACATTTCCCACTATCGTATATCTAAGATACTGGAAAAGTGTCTTAGAGATCAGACAGTGGAAAATACTCAATTTAGGCCTGTGATTCGAAGAAAGTAGCATTATTCGAATTTTAACACTTATGCTGCAATACGATAGACAAATCGTGCGGTAAATAAATGCTTAAAATGTCAGATGGTGTAAAACATCCTTAGCACTAAGAGGTCACACTCGTATAAACGAAAAGAAAATCTAGTCTACAAAAGAAAACTAAATGAGAGAACTTCGGAGTAGTGCAGGAACCTTCCTCCGTCGCTAAGGGTTACGTTACGCTGGAAATAATCGCGGTAACAGAGTAATACTTTTATGGTATATAAGAAATAGAGGGTTGCCTTCTGCACAGCTGTTGTTACATTACTTCCTAAACTCACCACATTTTTACGGGTTGTGGTTTAAATAAAAATACTGCGGCTTAAGCAGAATTACGCGAAGTTGTTTTGGGGTAATAAGCGAAGAGGCTACATGCACACAATATTGTGACAAGTACTGGAGTGGAATGTTGCGAACGAAAGCAAAGCAAAGCAATATATACGCGGACCGTAAATATGAAAAACAGCTGATATGAAAGTACATATTCATGTTACGCTATATATATATATACATATATATATATGTGTGTGTGTGTGTGTGTGTGTGTATAAAGTTAGATGTGGCGGGTGAACACTTAATACGGAGGAAGAAAGCCGTGTGGATATGAAGCCTGCTACAATAAAATCCGCGGTTACAGAGAAAATGTCTTTATTATTCACACTGAAGTCACAGAGTAAAGTACTTACTGTATGTAGAAGTAAAGGCTTGAGGCCCCTCCTATAGTATTACAACGGCATCTCTGAACAAGGCAGAGAGGGCCAAAACGTAGCAGATAGTGAAAAATAAACATATTTGTTATCCCCGAATTTGTGTGCCTTTTTAATTTCATTATTTGATAAAAAAAGGTACATGGTAAAAATGTATTACAAATGTAGTGTACATGTTAAAGATACTGATGTTACGGTCATATAACTAGCATCCAACTACAGTGACGATATTCGTGACTTTGAACCATTTATATCGAAGCAAGTTCCCTTCGCAACTCTGATTTGTTTGTACTTGCGTTTGATTTACCTTTACAGAGGCTGGTAGTTAGAACTGCCCCTAGGCCTTTAGTGAAAATGTACAGAGTATGTTGTATGTATGACGAAGTTTGTTTGGGTTTGATATAGACGTAGGCGAGCTTGATTGAATTGTCGTCTACAGGTTCACAGGAAGGCATGAAAGATGAGAACAAATGAGAAGAAAACGAAGAAGGGAAAAATAATAGAAAAAAATGGTACCCACTTAAGAAGGAAAATAAAATGCCACAGAATTAAGAAGTGGAAATAAAGAGTATAATAAAATAAAGGCAGAAATAAGAATAGGCGCAAGCAAAGTTAAAACGGAGAGGGAAGTGTGAAATAAAGAAACTAACATGAATAAGAATAATACACTAAGCAATTAACAATACTAAGAAGAGGTAAAAGTGGATTCGAGTGGCTGCGCGATCTAAGGCGTAAGTTTAAGGCCGCTTGCTTGCTGGGATTGCGGGTTCGAATCCCGCCGGTGGCATGGATATGTCTCTTGTAAGTGTTGTGTGTTGTCAGGTAGAGGTCTCTCAGACGGGTTGATCACTCGTCCAGAGGAGTCCTACCGAGTGTGGTGTGTGTCTGAGTGTGAT
Source organism: Coptotermes formosanus (assembly GCA_013340265.1). Lineage (NCBI taxonomy): Eukaryota > Metazoa > Arthropoda > Insecta > Blattodea > Rhinotermitidae > Coptotermes > Coptotermes formosanus. The sequence continues at coordinate 567,059 of BLKM01000476.1, read as the reverse complement.
CGTAAAGCCTCGATAATGAGGAGGCCCTGGCCCACTACGGGCTGTTGCACCGTGGAGAAAAAGAAGGCCTAAATATTCTACTCATCCTTCCTCAAATAAGGTGGTTACGACGCTGGTCACAAAGGTCCAGTGTATTTTGTATTATAAGCTTTGTAACAGGAAAGTACTCCTCGACACTGTTTACTACCTGATTCTTTACATAGCTGCACATTTTGTAATACATTAGACAATGGGCAAAGGTCTGGTTACTACGTTAAAGTTTTTCCTTTTCCGACAGTAAGATTCTTAAGCGAACACAACTTTGCTGACAGCCTTTGGTTACATAAAAGATACGAAGCCGGGACAACATTTTATGAGCCACAAAATTCTTATTTCTATGTGCATAGAAACTAAATATTTTGTAGCCCAAACAGACACCGTCTTGCTGGATGATAAAATATATACGACACTGAGGGCCAGAGAATTTTCTTCACGTAAATGTAAAGCGAAATGATCCTTATACACCAAATTTTACGGTCAATGTGGAGTTAAATTCCCACGTATTTTGGCACTAAGTGTAGACAGACGGTCTGATTCGTGCGTCGAAAATTTAACCCTCGGATCAAAGCTGCAGTACTGAATGTATATAAATTTAGGGAGATCTCAAAAGCTTGATGCAAAGAGAAAGATGTTTAGCCTGCAGGCAGTAACCCCCCCCCCCCCGCCATCTGGCCCAATATTTTACTGGCCGAGTCAGCAATAGCCTGTTTAGCTTACCAGCTCTTTGTTTGGCTCAAGAAAGGACTTAGCAAAGAATTAGCTCAGAAAATGGAAGCTTCAGGGATTTACGTATCTTCCTCCTTTCAAAAAGAATTAAGCATTAAGAAGAAAAAAGTACAGCTTTATCAGTTTTCTGTGGATCTGAATTCTTATCCCTAGTTGGGGCACATAAATTGAAGCCATTTTAAAACAGAGTGATCAGTAGAAATTTTGAACCTAAGAAAGAGGAAGGTACAAGAGGGTTCAGAAAAGTACGTAAGTTTCCAGAAGGTCATTATTTTTGTTTAATTAAGAGAAACAATCAATGCGGGCATAATTTTATTTTACAGCGTTCGAAAAGGACTACAAAATCATGTGTTGCAAGATAATACCGAAAACGATCCTACAGAAATATTTCTAAAAACTTGGCCGAAATCTGTCAAGCAGAAAACAGCAAGGATTATTTTGTGAACACGATGATGGAATGCTTGGTTCTATAAGGGCAGAGAGTATTTTCATCAAACGAATAATTAGTCACTGCACATGGGTAACGGCAAAACTGCAAATCACTCGGTACGCTACGCGGGAAGTAGATCACAGCGTTTAACGGCAAATACTTTCCTGAGCGGCGTTTACTTCGCGTCATTTCATCAAACGTCTCGCTATGCAGTAACGGTAACTTAAGATCATTACAGTTCCTCAATGATCCCTTTGCTCCTCAAGAATTGCGTCCTTTATTTTCTGCGTTCCGACCCGAATAAAAAAAAAGAAGAAGAAATCGCATCCGTAGTAGAAATTTATCACTGACATCCATTGTACCTCTTGCCAGAAATGAAGTTGTAAGGTTCCGACAGAGGGCAGCACTGCAGTAGACCTTTAACTTTCAATCTTCAATCCATTACACTACACTGCCCACGGCGTTTTAGCTGCGTTCCTCGTCATTGTTGCAGAAGCATCGTTAGGTCTTTTATATATCTTTACAAGAGTGTGAGGGTGTATACTTATTTTTGGCTTTTGTTCAGTGACATATTTGTACTAAGAGTGTAATGGAGCACGCAAAATCTTCAAATTCTAATTTTTCAGTGTTGCATGTATCTTTGGTTTTTATATTCGTTAGTTTAGGTGCAAAGTCTTACATTATTCACAAATCACATAGATAGAAACATTTTCTTTGAATACTAGCATATATAAAAGTATTTTTAGTAATATATTTTAATGACGTATAAGAATCTGTGCTATGTTTTATCTTAATTCCCTAACCCATAATTCGTTTTTGAGAAAATTAAGAAGTTACAATTCTCTCAACAACATTCGATCAGAAAGCTTTAGCCCCAGACACCAAATTTAATGCAAATCTTTCAGATGCTTGGGAGATGTAATTTTTAGTCAGACGAACAAAGGCACGAATTCTTCGTTCCAGTGTCATTTTTCGCACATACTACTAAAGTTCGTAAAACCCCCGTTCTTCCAATAAAATCATAGCGTTATATTTGCGTTAAGGATATCTTTACGTCACAACAGTGCCTGTCTCCCTTTCAAACCACACAACGTATTTTCGATTCAGTATAAGTCTGCCAGCTAAACAGTGTTACTTTTAATTTTTTGAAAGCTGCTAATTCCGTGCATTGCCATGATGCTATTTGCTACATTATAACCAACTATATGCATTATTCACTGTTTCAACTGATTTTAACTTCACTCCGACACGTTTCGGCGTTCACGGCATCATCTTCAGGGAGTATACCAAAGTTTTTATACCTGCTGGCAGGACTGTCTTCTTTTGTTGTGTTGTTCCTTTTTCATGAGGCCTGTAGTAAACAATCAAATGGCTAAAACACTAAAACTTGACAGAATAAAATTTGGTTTAAAACTTGAATAAAATGTGATTTTTCAGGTAGTTCATATTTTTCACCGCAGTCTTAAGTTGTGCGATTTATTACTTTTGTTGCATTATATATGCTGTGGCCATAAGTGAAGTGAAAATCAGTTGAAACAATGAACAGTGTATTTAGTTTGTTATAATATAGAAATTAGCATTGTTGAGTTACTTCCATTTCATTCCCTATCGGTGTACATGAAGCTTTTCTAAAACGAAGTGAAAATATGCCTCAAACCGATTGTCGTTCAGACCTATGCCACCTCCTTTCAAGCATTAGGTAAATTAATGCCTGTACTGACCTAAACTTAATGCTTCGACTTAGTTCTTTGTCTTCCTGTTTTATTTTCGCCTTTCAGGTTTGCAACTCCATTTTTTCCAACCACCTCTCTTCACCCAGTAGATCTTAATATTTGCCTTCCTATCACAAGCATAAACTTCACTCATTAACCCTTTAAAGACGAAGCGTATCTGTTTTATATAAGGACTCAGTGCGTACCGCGCTGTAAACACTCTCCACTTCGGTTATAAAAACCAGTCTCTTAATGTTTTATAAGGCAAAAGTTGCTGTTTCTTCTGAGATCCATACAAAATACATACACGCAATGTGGGCACCACGTAGAATTTTTTAATGCTAAACCTGGTCGTATGTGAAGTTACCGCTAGGCTTTAAAAGGATAATCTGAAAAATAACTCATTTTAATTTTAGTAATATTTCATAAATGTCATGCAAATAAAACAATATAAATTGCAGAGTTTCCATGTAGCAAGTCAGCAGCGTCCAAGATCCAGAATTTTTTTAATATCTAAAATATTACGTAACAGACTTAACCAAAGCCAGCAAAAAAGCTTTCTGTTATCATGTGAGAAAGCAAAACATATTTTAGAGACTTCAGACCGCTAGTTAGCGCTGTGAAGACACATGACTTCGTAAGAATGTTACGAATGCGGGACCATAACCTGCTTTCCATGATGGTATGGACATGTCATATTACACACGCAAACGGCGAACACTTCTGTGTAGGCAACCACAATTGTACTTCATAATGCAAAGATTCCGATTTGAAACTTCGGCTTGGAAAACGAGCTCTCCTAGGATTTTTCAGTTTTGGCCTAGACCCTAACAAAAAAACTTTGAGATACGCCTTACCTTCTCATTCGACCTAATCAAACGCAGGCTTTCCTATTTCACGTTTGTATCTATTCACTCACTACCACCAATAATACCAACATGGCTGCTGCACAAAAGTCTGAACTTACTCTGTTTACGTCATCTGAGATTAATTCAAAATCAAGGCATTCCTTCAAATCACAGGCTTGTGGGTGATTACATCGCGCACGATCATAAGTTTGTTCCGACGTTTCGGAAAAACGTACCAACTCCGTCTTCAGGATGACTTAATTCAGTCATCCTTGAGATGCAGGCAGTACTTTCCTCCGAAATATCGGATACTACACGGTGTTATAACTCAGAATACTGTAATTTAAATAACACCCGCGTAAGAAACCTTAAAATATACACAAGTGTCCTTGCTAACACCGAACCTACAGCTCGTCATTACAAACATAAAAACGTATTCCTCAGTCACTTCAACAGTTAGCACCTTCAAATCTTTTCTTATCGTTCGTAAGCTGTTCTTTCCCATGTGGTTTTCCTACCGAAATTTTGTACTCGTTTATTGTTTTATTAATGCATATTACTCTGATCAGGATCATCCTATACCCATTTGCCCCAATAATTCTGGAAGAAAACGTGAAAGTATGAAGCTCCCGCTTATAATATATATATATATATATATATATATATACTCGCATCTATATACATACACATGTACTGTATATATACTGAATATAGAAGCCCAGTTAGTTTGTGAACATTTGCAAGTTCTTGAAAGTGGGTTGCGTGTAAGGGGTACGCCGTGCTTTGACGGCAACTTCTATGACTTCGCACCCATGCGTGTAGTATAAACGCAGTTTCACAGGCGTATGTGCATCCCGTAACACGAAGAGCAGATGGGGAGCGATTGTTTTAAAACAATGCATGGCGTGTACCATCTCTATGGAGACACGTGACCAGTGTCCATGCCCAGTGCACAATATGAGCACAGGACACCAATACGCAAGGGAGCTACTGAACTGGACACTCATGGGAAAATTTGGGATGGTTATAAAAGGTGACTGATACAGGCATATTTATTAAAATCCAAAAAACACACGTGTTAGGAAATATATATATATATTGTAATTTTATATTATACTTTTTTCGACATGTTTCTGCTTAGTTTGAGGTATTGTCAGGGGCATAAAATTCAAGGAATCTGTGTGTAATATGAGTATATACCAAACCTAAGGAAGAAACTAGCAAATTGCTACACGTGGAGCATAGCTTTGTATGGTGCTGAAACGTGGACACTTCGGAAAGTTGATCAGAAATACCTGGAAAGATTTGAACTGTGGGGCTGGAGAAAGAAGGAGAACATCATTTGCACCGATCGTGTGAGAAATGAAGTATTACAGAGAGTCAAGAAGGACAGGAATATCCTACATAGAATAAAAAAGGAAGGCTAAATGGATTGGTCACATCTTGCATAGGAACTGCCTTCCAAAACAGGTTAGTGAAGGGAAGATAGAGATAAGGATAGAAGTGACGGGAAAAAAGGAAGAAGGAGTAAGAAGCCGCAGGATGACCTTAGGGAAAGGAGAAGATGCTAAAAATTGAAAGAGGAAGCACTAGATCGCAAAATGTGGAGAACTCGCTTTGGAAGGGCTATGGACCTGTCGTAAGACGGACTATAGAATGAATGAATCAATCAATCAATCAATCAACAAAGTATATACGTATAAATTATAATCCCTTGAATTTTATCTTCCTGATAATGACTCAGTCAGAGCCGAAACTTGTCGCAGGGGGTATAAAGTAAAGTAATGTTGGATATATATATATATATATATATATATATATATATATATATATATAGCCTCACAAGTGCATTTGGTTAGATTCTAAAAGACAATGAAGTAATGTACGCAGGATGCAAAATGTTATGATGAAAGCCTATTTAAAAGTGAGAGACTGAATGAGACAATGGAACAAAGCATGAAATAAAGCCAGTATCTGTTAAAATGCCTGCATATTTCACACCACATGATCTTCCACGTCTACAAAATGGCAACACAGTATAAAATTTAATGTGTTCCATGTCCGTGCACTATATTATACAAAAACACTAATCACCAACAAATGCACAAAGACAGTTTTATCATTGATCGTAACACACTCCTACATGTTTCGACCCCTCTGGGTCATCTTCAGGGAGAACTTTTTTGTTATCGTTACACTAAGGTTGCACTTTATAGTTGAGTGAGAATGTGCTGTTGACTGTGTACTGCGTTGTTTTTGGAGGCGTGAACTCTCTGCGATCCGGGCCTGCAGGCCCGGATCGCAGAGAGTTCATGCCTCCAAAAACAACGCAGTACACAGTCAACAGCACATTCTCACTCAACTATGAAGTGCAACCTTAGTGTAACGATAACAAAAAAGTTCTCCCTGAAGATGACCCAGCAGGGTCGAAACATGTAGGAGTGTGTTACGATTGATGATAAAACTTTCTTTGTGCATTTGTTGGCGATTAGTGTTTTTGTACAGTATAAAATATTTGAGAGACTTTGACATAAAGGAAATGTTTTCCATTTCTCTGTGAAACTTTCAAGTGTCTCTGTCCAAGCCATAACAACTTCCCTTGTTATTGCCGAATTCGAGTACAAAAACGTTATACTCGCAATTTGTAATATAACCATAAGAAAGTTGACGTCATGAGCAAAGTAAAGAACATGACGTTTAAAGTCGTCCCTTTTTAGTTCCATGGTCCATCATCAGTAAAACTGTAAGTTCTAATTTGCTACAGGGATAAACATAAACAAGGTCCGGTGCAGCTTCTCGTGTGTGTAACATGAAAATAACTTCCACAAAACCAATCTCACTTTACTTTACGTGTTTTAAAACAAACGTATTTATAAACTGACAGAGGGATGACTCTGTGAAAGTTTTTAGACAAAATATTTGAAACATTTTCAGAAGATTAACAACATTTCTGATTAAGAAAACAGGGATCAAAACACCCAACACCAAAGCCAGTTTCTTTCCAAAAATTTTAATTCATAGTTTTCTGTTAAAGACAGACGTCACGTTGTACCCAACGCGTGTATTGAAAGTAGGTTCTTGAGAAAGTCAAATACGGCTTCGTGAAAATTTAGTAGGTGAGTTCGACGGAAGATGCGATCTTATATTTTCAATGGAAGTCTATAAAATTATTCCCCAAGAAGTAAATAAATCTGCAAAAAATTCAAATTGCGTAATTTACAATTTTGTTTATATTGCCATTACATCCTACAAATTTCTTCAAATTTTGTCCCAAAATTTTGGTTTTTATGTACTATTATCCCGTAACTTTACTTTTTACAAATTCTATCAGACAGGTCATTGGTACCTGGTACTCAAAATTATTAAATGTCTCGTAAAGTTTCTGTCACCTCACGTACCATTCTTGGGTGAATGGCCGCGTAATACGCTACGAGCACCATGAAACGCACATACAAACATAAAAAACTGCCTGTCTTTAACCATCAGCGTGATCCTCTCTCAATGTAGACTTATTTTTGCTTTCCTGTGACGCAACAGACGAACTCGGGCCTAGGCCGCCCCACTATAGAGGTTTCTAGATCATGCACAATTAGACACACACACACACACACACAGCAGGCAGAATTCCTCTGAACGAGTGATCAGCTCGTCGCAGAGACCTCTACCTGACAAACCACAACACTAACAAGGGACAAACATCCATGTCCCAGCGCGATTCGAACGCGCAGTCCCAGCAAGCAAGGGGTCATAGATCCAAGCCTTAGACCGCACGACCACTATGAACCCGAAATCAAATGTTATTAATTTCCTCGAGATGTCTCCCTGTACAGAATATATATAAGGGATAAAAGTACGCAACTTGTTAAAACCTAAAATATTTATCTGGAACGCGTTTAAGTGAGACGTACATTTAATAAAACAGGAGAAACAATTTGAAACGATTTGGCCGAATTTAGTCAGTGCTATCAGCTTTGCAAATAACAGATTTACATCAGCAGTAAGTTAACAAAAGGGCCGACGGACGTAAGCAAAGTATAAAATTATATCTTTTAAATTTCTTGCTATTCTTAATCATCCTCCTCTTCACATCTCACATACTGAAACTAAAACTAATTCACTTCTCACCAAGAGTCCATAAGCATAAAGAGTAAAGTTTTATTTTCATGTAAATCTACTGTAGGCGACCTGCTTACTGCCTTCCATCCAGCGATTCTCTCAGCACTTTTTCCATTCTTTCTATCTCTGGCCATTCCAACCAGAAAGAAAGTAAAATAGGAGAGCTGACAGGACAGATAATCAGGGTCACGCCTTCCAATCCTGAATTCTGGAGCTCCGAAGCTGTTGTTTCCTTAAATTATCGACCCCCTTCTCCCTGTCTCTGGTTTGGTGCTGTGCCCCCACCCACCCCTCAAATGAAATGTTAAGCAACCCCTTGGTGTTTTGCCAGAATATCAGCATCCCAGTCTTAGAATAATTTTGCTGCTTTCACTTTTCCTAGTCATTATTTCGCCTTTTCTTACAGAAACTGACGAGATCTATTCCAGTACGCATAGAGATCGCGTGCACGCGACAATTGGTTACGTAACTAAATTGAATAATCCTCCATCATCACACAGACAGCTACGTTCAGTATTAAAATTGTCTTATATATGCACAGACAATTTCAAACTCTGTGACAAATTACAAGTAATATACAGAGGTCAATTTAACCCTTCAAATACGAGGCACATTTGTTTTATATACAAGGACCCAGTTCGTACCGCGCAGTAAACACTCTCCACTTCTGTTATAAAAACCAATCTCTTAATGTTTTATAAGGCAAAAGTTGCTGTTTGTTCTGAGATCCGTACAAAACACACAAACGCAATGTGAGCACCGCGGAGAATTTCTGAATGTTAAAGCTGGTCGTATGTAAAGTTACCGCTAGGCTTTAAAAGGTTAAAATAGAAATATGTAAATGAGTATAAAGCCGGACATTTAAATGTTTAGATAATTCTGAGAAATATTATAATATTAAACATGTTTATGTTCAATACACCATCTATTCGCTAAAGCCAAACCATTCTGAAAAAGGTATACATGACATTTTAAGAACAACTGGTAAGATTTGTGGGACTACAAGAAAATGAGTAGGCAGTGCGAGAATCAGAGACTTTGTAATAGCCCTATAATAGGCTCTGCAAAGAAATTTATTTTTAGGCGTGTGCTGAAATAAACATCATACCTTCAGCACATTGAAAGTATAAAAATTAGCTCTTCTTCTTAAGTTCCATAACCCTGGATGGGTTTTTGCATGCTCACGTAATTCTTGCTGGTTTTTTTTCTGTCTAAAAGGCTCTTTGTCCAATCCAGTACGCCCACAATCTTCAAATCTTTCCATACGCGATCCAGCCCTCTCTCTTTAGGTCTTCTAATTATCTTATCTAATTCTTCATTATTACTTAGTCTCCATGATCCACCCGGGATTTAACTGGGCCGAAGATTTTCCTTAGCATCTTTCTTTCAAATCTTACTACTTTCTATATAAGTTCACTCAAAGAATCAAAATATCATGCACAATATTAACAGAAATTAATGGCGTATGTTTAAAACAGAACCAAAGTACATTTCAACAGATATAAATGTACTAACAACACTACCATAAAGTGCAACTTTCACACGTTCTACTGTGTTTCCACTTACACCTTAAAGCTATTCCATTTTTATTATGAACTACCTAACAAAAGGAAAAACTGAGGTTAATCTGTATTACTAGTGTACAAATTACTAAAATCAGACTGTGGGCCGGTCACAGAGTAAGGATGGATAATTTTCGGGTCCCCATATAGGTAACGGAAGGATTGTGTCGGAGAAAGGATGCTCGTGGGACTTCCCAGAAATAGATGGGAAAGTGTTGTTCGGGGGGATTGCTTATGTACTTTGCTCAGAACACGGAAATGGAAGGCGGTAGGAAGGAAAGAAGAAGTTTGGAGGAATCATAGCAGAAACAGTCGGATAAGAAGAAGGGGGAAGAGGAGCAGGAGAAGAGGAAGAAGAAGAAGGAGGAGGAATATAGGGAGTAGATACAGAAATGAGCAGACTGTTTGATAATTTAGCGCGACACCATCCACTTAAGTTATAGTCGTCTTAGAAAGTTTGTATTTTGAACAGAAATAATTTATTGATTTTCTAAACGTTTGTGAAGCATTTCTGTGCGCCACTTCCTTCTCCCATCACCTGGGATATAATATGACAGCATGCGACGGCTAAACAATTGCAAACTTGCGTCAAATTTTGGGTACAATTTCAGTGCCGTTCTACAATTTCAGGGTTACTGTTGAAATAACACTTGTTATTTGTAGTTTTAGGATACTGCCCCAATATTCGCCCGGAAATAATGAAGTCTATTACACAAAACATTCTCGTTACAGCCGGTAGTACAACTGATATTCAAGCTGGGTACTTACTGAATACACACCCCACTGAGCAAACCGTACACCAACAGGCTCAGTTCCATTTTAGAGTGCAAGGAGTTTCCAAAGATATTCTTCCAGGTTTTACATCAACTGTTGGTTGCGATGTCAAGTTGCTACATGCATGCAGTAATGACACTTTGCGTAAATGTCAGATATGTTGCACCGCGTGCTATTAAGAAAGTTACAAATTTCTATACATGCTAGAGGTATTACACATATGGCAGGCATGCACATTCTTCTGAATATTACCAGTACAGATAAACGGTCATCCTAGTTTTAGGGCATACTGCGGTACACGTCATTAAACTTCTAAAGCCTAGCGATAACTTTACATACGACCAGGTTTAACATTAAAAAATTCTACGTGGTGCCCACATTGCGTTTATGTGTTTTGTACGGATCTCAGAACAAACAGCAACTTTTGCCTTATAAAACATTAAAAGACTAGTTTTTATAACCGAAGTGGAGAGTGTTTACAGTGCGGTACGCACTGAGTCCTCATATAAAACAGATACGCTTCGTCTTTAAATGGTTAATAAAGTAGATCCCCGAAACGTAAAATTTCTTTTCCGCGCCTCTCTGTGGCAACACACGTTTCGTGTACGCACACAGTGTCGTGAGGATTTATAAGCATGAACCCCGGGAATGCGATGAATCGAGAAAATTGTTGGCTTCGCGGGCAGTCCATTAGGACTTTGGCAACCTTCCCTTCCCGCAGGGTATTTGACCCAGCCCTCTTCGGGTCAGAATAACACAACACAACCTTCTGGAAGGCTACACCTTACTGTTTGGTTGCACAGGGATACCAACATCGGCGTTCTTTGCACGAAACACATAAAATGAGTTGCTAACTGTATGTCTGTTCGCATGGTTAATTCAAGTTCATATTAAAGGTTTTGTAGGGTCATTGTTTGTGCGGCTGCTATACTTGTTCATCAGCGGCTTAACCTCTTGTTTGATTAATCCTATTAATTTTAATGTAATATATATCACATGTTATATATAATACATATTATATAATGTTAATTATATATTACATAATTATATAATATGACAATGTAATATACAAAATACATAGTTATGGTTCTATTAACCCTTTAAAGAAGAAGCGTATCTGTTTTATATAAGGACTCAGTGCGTACCGCGCTGTAAACACTCTCCACTTCAGTTATAAAAACCAGTCTCTTGATGTTTTATAAGGCAAAAGTTGCTGTTTGTTCTGAGATCCGTACAAAACACATAAACGCAATGTGGGCACCACGTAGAATTTTTTAATGTTAAACCTGGCGGTACGTAACGTTACCGCTAGGCTTTAAAAGGTTAAAGAAGCGCTTTCGCATTTGCAAAAAAGCGCCTATTATCCCCGTCATGCAGGTCTACCGGCATGTATCAGCGCAAATTCCACTGATGGATCCCCGGAAAATGTGCGACTTTTATGTAATTTTTTTGCAAGACTCCATATATGGTTATTATCAGGCAAAAATATCGGGCATTTTGCATGAAGACCTATGTAGGTTTTACTGTTGCTGGCGAAATTAAATCGCCGTAAAAACGATCTCTTTCAGTGAAATAGCACCAGGCTCTGCACGGCTCTTACAGTGGTGTATGACTCACTGACAACTTTCTTTTTTTAATTTTGCCTCTCGTCTAATTTTTTTTAAATAAAGCACTATATTTCGGAAGCTGGCTCTGCTTCCCTCTTCGGGCAAGGATAAAGCGCCTTATCTGGTGGGCCCCCTGGATAGAACTATTCTCAATCAATAGCCCATTGAATGAGTATAGCTCTAAGCGGTTCACCAGATTTGATGCATTCCTTACGTGAAGAGGGAAGCAAAGCCGGCTTCCAAAATATAGTGCTTTATCTAAAAGTTACACTAGCAACAAAGTTCAAAAAACGTTATTTCAGTTTTACCAGGCTGTTGGATAGGCCACGAGGTATAAACATTACGCACTATCTCCACAATATTACGTCGTACGTACGTTGCCTATCTTGTACAATGACTGATCGACTGGCTGATGTGCTGATTATTGTTGACTGGATAGCTAATTAAACGAATTCTGATATGTTGTTTGTTGACCACCTGGTAAACCAACTGTTCATTTTATTTCATTTGATTTCAGTTTCATCCACTTAATTGTTTTTAATGACTGAGTAATTTAATTATCAACTTTTCGCCGCCTTTATTAATTTACTGCCTTAAGTGGCGGACTGACTGAAGGACTGATTCATTCATTCTTCCTTTTCTCGCTGAAGAGGTTATGTAAATTAGTCATTCGTGTATTGACTTACCTAACCTTATAAATTTCTGGTTTTCCATTACTGTAAAGTCACAGATTATTTCAGTTCTTCTTGCTTTCCGTAATGACCAAGCTTAAGAGGCAAAGGTTACGTAATTTTCAGTGTGACGGACAGACTATCGCGCACTGTGGAAGAAGACTGCAGCCGTAAACTCACTAATTGCATCCAAGCATCAAGGGAATCAAGAAAACTGCAGCAGAATATATCTGTTACGTATGAACCAGCACGGTATTTTGTCTATTTGGTGTAAAGAGAAACAATATTCTAAGTAACATCCACCTGAAGAAAAGTCCATTGCAAAATTATCACATCTATCTTTCAAACAATCGTGTGTTTGCAGTTCATGCACGTGGTACCATATAGTGTCATGAAATAATGTTCCATGTGGCACAGAAAAATGCGCAAACAGAATATTGAAAGAGAGGCGCATACAGAACACATTTTACTATAATATGGAAACAAAATTTGGAGGGGAATTTTTAATAGTATAGAGAGAATAAATGCGGTTGGATGGAGACTGGAAGTCTGAAACGTGGGGTGGGGGCTATAAAAGCTATGCATTCAGTGTTCAGACAACTAAAAACATTGGTGTGAAACTCGGGGTTGGATAGATGATTTAAAATGCACAAACGGCTGAACTTTCATGTAATATTTACCCTTAAGGATATTATTGATTTTGACGATAAAATTCTCCTCAGAAGTATTATTTAATTCGAGCGTAAAAAGGCAAAGATACTATAAAAAGATAGATGTGCACGTAAAAGTTTATATTGTGGCACTTTCGGGTAACCATCTTTGCCACAGAAACGCAAAAATATGTCCCTTTTAATTGTTGGCTTACATGCAGATCTAAAAAATATAAAAGCGTCCAGTGTTGCCATGGAAATGCAACAATGGGTTTCCTTTGGACTATTGTCGAGCTACAACATACTTCGTACTGCTGTTAACAATAAGCATTAAATACTGGGAAAGTGTGTCTGTATTCTTACCTTATTTATCAGGCGTGCCAGTCGCATCTTTTCTGAGGTGTATTACATTGTCTCCTGTGGCCTTCTACTAATTTTTCCACATAATTTCACAAAAAAACACGATTTTAAGAAAAATATTTTTGAAACTAAAATGTGGACTTTTATTTCTTCCAACAATATTTGCTTGAAATATTTCTCACTCTAAGAAGAATTCAGTTAGATATAATCCCAATTTTACGTATGTCTTCATGTAAAGTACCCCTTATTCTTTTTATATTATAATTAAACTTGAATTTTCTCTAGAGATTTTTTAAAACCCCTAAAATATCAAATTACATGCAAATCCGTCCAGCAACGGCCGAGTTGTTTCATGTGGACGGTCAGTGGGACAGACAGACATGAGAAAGCTAATAACCGCTTTTCGCAATTTTGCAAAGGCGCCCGAAAAACGTTCCAAATGAACGTTCCAAAATAACAGAGTTAAACGTAATAGAAAGAATTGGGTACTGAATGTGTTTTCTAGAAAAGTTTAGCTACAGTGTATATTGTACTAACAGCGACCTGTAACTCAAAATAAGTACACATTACATGCTTTCCTTAAGGATAATGGGCTAAAAGTGCTTCTACAGAAGAGTGTTGAACAATACATTACATCATCACACAAAATATCAGCTTATACATACTCCGAAAACAACAGCCAAAGCAGTAGGCCTACTGCCCATGTTTAGCACCAGTGCCCCGTTTGACGGGTTGGTATTGCTTAGGACGCAAGGAAGTGCAGGTGTCTCGCCAGCCCGCTCTGACATACTGTGTGTTAACCCAACTTCATAGCCCTTGGTACACAATACGGAGAACGAAACGCATACAGTGTTAATTCATTGCGATGAATCATGGGTAATGTAAGAGATATAAATTATGGAACTCATTTAACAATCAGACTTACACAGAACTCCGTTTCTAAAGATCTTACAGGGGTTCACACCGCAAGTACAGGACACGCAAACATACCAAATGCGCAGTAACAAAATTATTATACTGTCTTGAATACGAGAATATTCTGTCGCCTGCAGTAACTGATGACCGTTTGGATTTCCTAAAATTCGCTAACAAATGTAGAAATTCCGACCCTTTTTCCTACGTTTACAAAGCACATCAATAAACGGTATCAATTCCTAGTTTTCCTACACTCTCTGTAACAAACACATTAAGTGAATTTTACTCACCTACAAGCGAGGTCACTTGGATGCTTGATCCAACGGACTTGGAAGGATACTGCTCGGCCAGCATCTAGTTTATTATAATGTGATACTCTCTGGTGCAACAACTGACGTAGATATTCTGAAAAAACACTTCCGGAAGTTATATCCAATACAACGTAACACCAACAATGAAACTTTCTTTTGCTTCTTCTAGGTGGTAGGGGATCGTGTGCTTCCTGCTGGTCAGAAACTACGGCGCCCTTCTTAGTAAAATTGGTCTTGCACGCTATTACACTTTGAATAAGAGGGCTCATGGATGCACAGAAATGCACAGAAATCTGCTACAGAACACAGACTTTCCACACTCAAAAAAAATCACTATTTATTTCACTGGTTCATACATTTATAACGAAGACACACAAAAAACAAATTTGCCTTCAAAAAGCCTTGTTTCACACAGCACAATTTCTGTTATTACCACATTTCTAACTTTTACATATATTCCGCGTTATTTGAACTATTAGAAACAAAAATTAATACAGCGAAAAGAACTTGTCGGAAAAAACTATTAAACTATTTACAGCGTGCCATTTTGCTTTACTAATATTAAAAATATAAAGCACTTTATACATAAAAAACCCGAAAGTAACGCGTACTCAAATACACACGGGCGGGAAACACGGGAGCACAGCCGTCGCACATCCACCTCTTGGGATAGCCACCGTGCTACTGGCCACGCGCTTGGTAGACTCGTCGTTCAAAGAGCTTACAGCGACAGAGATGTCTCTAGTGATGTGTACAGAAAGAACCCGGGATAAACCATTTGCAATCAAAGAAGACAAATGCGTAGTGTACAAATATGGTCCGCTGTGTTGACGCCATATACCTTTCTGATCTGCATTTTTATGTTACGTAATGACTAAAAATGGTATGTCAGTCTCCTGTGATATATATTGCATGTGTGTATAAACCGCTTCAGCTATTTGCGATGTATAGGAAGATATGTTAAAATCAACACAAGTAGAACAATGTTTATTTATTTACTTATTTCTTTATTATTTATTTATTTATTTATTACCTTCCCTGTCTATATTTAAGTATTTTCGTCCCTTTTATTCATTTCGCTTTTGTCCCCTTGTTCAGCCTTTCTCCTTATCTTTCATTTATCCCTTCCTTCCAGTTCCTGTAGTGTGATGCCAAACTTATAGGATAGCATGATAGAAATGCATCTAGTAAACTAATAGTAAAGTGTAAAAAACTTTGTAGGTTTGATTCTTCGGTACCCTGCAATACACCAGCCTTTAGTATAATTTATCTTATCAAACACGCCGCATTTTACTGCTGACACTATCTCAGTGCAAATAATGTATAAGTAAGTCTGTGTAGTGACCTCAGTCTGATGTTAAAAAAAAGCCACATCTGCTGCTGTGTATGTATATATATATATGCAAATAAACAAATATATATATATATATGTAAGAAGAGTGGAGAAATGATGTGGCTTAGCGGGAAGGCACAGCAGAGCACCCTTCTCCTAACATAATTGGCTGTTTGCCCAAACGCATACTCAAACTGGACTAAAAATCAACAAATTTAAAGAGTGCCAAGTGCTTAGCATAACCTCTAAATCACTGACTCCCATACAAACAAACGAAACAAGAATGCGGGGTCTCCATTTTATTGTCCTGTTTTCCCCGCAGGCTCCTATTATTTTAAACTAAATTCTGCATCTGGAATTAACACTGACTATTATAGCGCTAATGGAGGTCTCTAAGTATGCGTGTGCTTCAGTGTCTGCAGTTTCACGTATAAACACTTTTAATATATCCTTACTGCCGTCCGTAGTTAGGATTGCAAAAAGCTGTCTTAAGACGGTTAAGTTGTTACGAGCTTTTGGCAAAGCACGTAGAATTAACACGTGATGAGGGATAATAATAATAATAATAATAATAATAATAATAATAATAGAGCTGGCTCACGTTAGGGGCAAGTGGCGGGCACTTGTGAATGCGGTAATGAACCTTCAGATTCCATAAAATTCGGGGAATCTCTTGACTAGCTGAGGAACTGTAAGCTTCTCAGGAAGGACTCTGCTCCATGGAGTCAGTCACTCAGACAGTCAGTCAGTCAGTCAGCTAGCTAGTTAGTTATTCAGTCGGTCAGTCAGTCGGTTTGTCAGATAGTCACTGAGTTAGTCAGGCAGTCAATTGCTTCGTTTGTCTCTTAGTCAGTCAGTTAGTCATTTAGTTAGTCAGTTACTCAGTCAGATAGTCAGTCAGTGAGTTAGGCAGTCAGTTTGTTTGTTTGTTTGTTTGTTTGTCTGTCTGTCTGTCTGTTAGTAAGTTGGTTGGTTAGTCAGTCAGCTAGTGAGTTAGTCAATTAGTAAGTCAGTTAGTTTGTTCCTAGTAGTAAGAAAATATTTTTGTGGTTACAAAGAAGTAAACAAAAAGGCTAAATTTCTTTATGATAGAAGTACAATATGGATTCTCACAGGCAAAGTGGCATCTACCGATAATTATTTGAACAACGGTAAGCAAAACCATGATTAAGATTCTGGACATGTCCGTCTGCTTAGGACGGGGGGAGTTGAAACTGGGTGTTGCTAACAGCCCCATCAGACCAGATTCCCCCCTTTCCTCCTCCCACCTGAAGACAAAACTAGTTCTAGACGCCATAATGTCGCGTGCTTTTAACCTAAGAACAATGTGTCCCAAATTTATGTCACCAGTGTATGGCCACATACCGTCATCAGAATCGTTTAAAGCCGAGAAGTAATCGTTTCAAAATTGCTTGCAGACACCTGTAGGCCCTGTAATAAACGTATATACATTACGTACTGAAACTGTATTCAAGGAACAGAGCGCGCGCGCACGCGCCCACGCACGCACGCACACACACACACAGACGTCTTAGATTGCACAAATTAATTTTCGTTGAAGTTTCTGGCCCTCCCTGTTTCTCTGTGCAACTGAGAGACAAAGACTTTAGTGCAAAAATAAAACACTTGAACAGCCAAATACATGAGAAGTTTCCACAAGTGGGCTACACCCACCCCACAGTTGAGCAGATTAGCTAAAACTGCAACACATCTGGCTTGTATTCGTTTTGTATCCAATTACAACCTTCGTCTCACAGCCAGTGAACTAGACTGGTCTTTTGGTGATTTTCTTACCTCATCCAGGCAAATTCCTGGTTACTGCGCTAACCCTTTAAAGACGAAGCGTATCTGTTTTATATAAGGACTCAGTGCGTACCGCGCTGGAAACACCCTCCACTTCGGTTATAAAAACCAATCTCTTAATGTTTTATAAGGCAAAAGTTGCTGTTTGTTCTAAGATCCGTACAAAACACATAAACACAATGTGGGCACCACGTAGAAATTTTTAATGTTAAACCTGGCCGTATGTAAAGTTACCGCTAAGCTTTAAAAGGTTAAAGTAACCACAGTATTTACATAGGGACCACCTTCCCGCCCCGTTCGAAACTGTAGGTACTTGTATAAGTTCAGAAGCTCCACACATCGTTACACAGAGTGAAAAGAAGTGCCAACACAAGCTCTGCATATTAGATTCCTAGTTTAAAAAAGTAAACCGGAATGGCATGCAACATACGTGCTGAGAGGCTTAGCTTCCGGGACACACGTAACTGTCAAATGGGGCAAGGTATTAAACGATCAAACAATGGGCGCTTCGAAGTTACAAGTGTAATACATGTATAGGGCGATCATTTGGAGACATGTGTGCGTTCCGCTGGAAGCCATATGGATCCAATTAATTGTCAATATGAATGTCAAGGGCCTTTGATTGTGATAGTCCCAATTTTCGTGAGATATCTCGTGATATTCCCCATGGCTTTCGTTCCACAGCTGCAAATATGTCATATTCATTGACTCGTGTCCGTATAGTCCGTGAACGACCTGCATTCACAAATACCGTATTACACTTAGTTTCTTACGACGATGCTTTTGCAGCCGTCTAAACGTCTGAAGACGTCGTCCAAGATAAAGCAACGCGTATTACCGTGCATCAGTACCAGTTAAACTATTACAGGCACCGATTGTTAACAGCATTTCGTAGTATTCTTCTTCTGTGTATCATTCGGGCACAACTGAGTCCTGCGTTGCACCGTGTGTACAGAAAGCCTCACAGCGAGGTTTATCGTCGTGACGAATAACGCTGTTGAGAAATGCGTTACCCCATTTGACGATGAGTGTCCGGATGACAGGCATGCAACGTTAAAAATTTATATCTCAGAACTTATTAGACAGCTACTAATACATACGAGCAGCATACGTAACAATACATTGCATGAATTGACCTTAATTAAACTGACTGTCGCTCACTTCGTGGCTACAAGAAGTGTCTTAATTAGATATTCTAACGAGCATACGAAATAAACATATCTCCAATTAAAGGTCTGACATTATTTTTAGCAAAACATTATTCCTTTAATTTAAAAACAAGTAAACTTCCACGTAGCCATTGCAGAAATGTATCCACAGATCCCCTGGGAACTGGTCGCGCATCCCTTTAATACTTTGGGAACCACTCTCCTAAACTATCCACTCCCTTAGTCCCTAGCCCGTCCAAATAATTTTTCGAAAACTTCATTTTTGACCACTTCTAATTTGTGTTTTCTTCACACTTTTCGTTTCGTAGTCCTTTCCTCTTCTACCTACTCACAGTGGGTGTCGAGGTTGTGTGTTTTCACTTGATCACACTCACACACCAGTCAGTAGTACTCCTCTGGACGAGGGATCGGCCCGTCGCAGAGACCTCTACCTGACAACACAAACACTCACAAGAGACAAACATCCACGCCCCTGGTGGGATTCGAACCCACGATCCCGGCAAGCGCTCGGCCGCAGACCTACGCCTTAGCGCGGCCACTGGAATTGGCCACACTTTTCACAGTCATTTAAAACGTTTTATGAGTCTTAACCTACGCCGCGTTTAAAAGTAGATGAAACTGTTCAAACTGCATATCAACGGGCATTCCCCGAGAGAGATACAACTGAATTATCGACAGGTACTAATTAACAGCATCTCTCCATTTTCTGTACAAATTCCCCATAGGCCCACCAATTAAACAGTATAAACGGAGTGCCTGAAAATCAAGTGTGCGTTAGGCCAATTAGTTCGGCTGCAGCCGTTGCAGAACCAGTTCAACGATGCAATATATTTATTATAACATGATATTTCCAGAGCTGGTAAAGAAATCCCGCGTTTATAAAACCTAAAGTTTCACTAAATTGTTTATAAAAGTCCACCATCAGAGACCCTGCATTAGCAAAAAGATACCAATCCAACATCTTCACAACATGTCTCCAAGATCCGTTTTAATATTATCCTCCATATGCGTCTACAACTCCTAATTAGTCCCTTCCTTTCATTTCCTTAAAATAAATATCTTATAAATTTATCAAACCATTGTACACTCTGTAAGTCCCACCACTGATACAGGGTGAGCCATAAGTTCGCGTGCGCCTACCGGAAGTAGGATATAGGCTAAACTGGAAGTCACCTTTAATGCACATTACTTACGGTTACAGTAAGTTAAGCCATCAAAGCTGTCTTACGTGTGGGACATCCCTACTTCCGGCACTGTGCAGCACCCTACTTGCACAGGCGCACAAGAAACTTTCGCTCATCCTGTATCATCAGCCTTATTAATGTCTGGCGAAAAGTGCAAATTCTGTAGCTCCTAATCACGCTATTGTCTTCACTTTGTCGTTACTTCCTTCTCAAGTCTACACAGTCACCTCAGCGCTTTGCTTTCGTACAAACGTCTCATTCCATCGGAATGAGACAAAGATGCACGTTCACACTGGTCTATTAAACAACATGTAAAATTCTACCTCCATTTCTTAAGGAAACAACGTACGTTCATAATCTCACTTTCCTGCCTGTGTTTGTGTCCTCCCTTCAATTTTGAATAAATAAATAAATGTACGATAATATTCGCTCTTATATGAGCACACAATTTTGGGTGGAAAAAATTAAAGGAAAAAAAGGATGCTGCGAATACCCAGGCATTGAATCAGACATAAAAATGAAAGCGTTGTTACAAAATAGGATGTGGAGTTGTACACTGGAGTCAACATTCTGAGGGCAATTTCTAGCAACAAGCTCACATGAGCATGATAATAAACTCTCAGGCTCCATAAAACATCTGAACATTCTTAACCAGCCCAACGACAAACAGGTTCCAGTGAAGAACTGTTCATTATTCGAATCTTGACTTCCGAGACACATGCAATCAGCAACGCCTTCTTTTTATCGTTCTGTGTATAAACAGGCCCATATACAGATCGGGTCTTAAGAGAAACAAGTGAAATATAAATCCAACAACAATATGCACATGAAGTATTCCGCAGTAATGTTATGCCTCGGGGGTGGAACATGGGAAATTACATCATTAATAATCAATGGCATGAAGGAAGCACAAAACAGATCCCCACAAAAACCACCGTACCGCCTGCTCTGTTAGAATTATGGCAGGGTCTGTTGTGAATTAACTAAATATGCCACATATATGTATCCAAGGTACTCTTTTTAACAGAACTGAATCATCATCATTACCAACACCAACACCACCACCACCACCAAGCTGGGCTCACAGCGTTCATATTCAGTGAACTGCTGATACGAGAGTGTCCAACAGGAGCCATATCTGTGGACGGGATATGCCAAATCTTTCTGTTGAAGAACTAACAGGTAAGTCCATCATTATTTAATAGTTCTCAGTTGACGGAACACTGAACTGCAAGGTGGAAACAGTCGCGACATGACGGCTGATGTAACACAGGGCATGCACTTCTATCAACAGGGAATAAAAAAGTCTGTCAAACGGTATGATAAATGCGATTCAATTGTGGGGACAGACTGCAGTTAAGTTCCAGTTAAACCCTAAGTCACCCATGAACTCTTAGACAAATAGAAACATAAAGTGTATAATGATACAGTCACACAATTAGTCATTTGAATGCTTCAGCTTACCAAATACGGTGCGGCTACCAAAAGCCTGAAATTACCACTTACTGAATTTACAAGTACATTTCTGTATGTAACTGCCACTAATGTAGATTTTTTACTGTTTGACTTGTGTAACATAATGTCAAAATTTTACACCACTGTGTCAGTACTGGTAAAAATATAAAAGAATGTGTCACACACAGTTTGCAGTCAAGTTTGTAATGTATCTTCATACAAAATCTCATATACATCAGTCCAATAGGTCCTCAGTTACAGCCATCAAACATACAGTTAAATATAGGGTTTGTACAGCCACCACGTTGTTGTATATGTTGTATATTTTACACAAAAAAAATTAAGATCTAATAGCACATCATCATCATGTCATCACCACCACCACCACCACCAGCAGCAGCATAATCAACTTTGCAGGTGTCTTCCACATCGTCACAATTGGCACAGAGAGCATATGGCTTCACCTGCACCTCATTTTGTCAACCATGTCAGCATCCTCAGCACTTATTCTCAAGCAGCCAGAAGTACAGCGGGGGGAAAAAAATTCATTTGACAGCGTAAAGATCTAATCAACCAACCCTGCAACTTCAATGGACTACATACGTACAGATGTCATGTTGGAAATGAAACAAGCATACACAATTTTGGTAAGAAAACCTCCAGATACCATTTTGGAGAGCTGGGTGAACATGGGAAGATGTTATTATGATGAATGCTAGAAAACTAGGATGTGAAGGTGTAGACTGGATTCAGTTGACAACAGCTGGGTCCATTTGTGGACTTCTGTAGATATGACAATAAGAACTTCAGATTCTGAAACAAAGTGTAGAAATACACTGGGTCCCCCCCCCCCATGTAATACAATTTACAAAACCCTCTCAAAAAACCACATTATAATAAGGCTCTTCAATAGTGCTAAGCAAATAAGAAAAGACTAAGAACCCAAAAGGTATTTAATTTCAAACTTCCTGGCCATGCATTGCATTACTGCCACTACAATTTAAAAAAATATGATGTTCTTAAATGTATTTTTTTGCAAGGAACATTCTCAGTAGCAGCCACCACGTCGATAATACCCAGCTTTACTTGACATGACAGCAGCTGATGCAGCAGCCACGCTGACCACATGTTGCACAATCAGTGATCTGCACAACAAAGGCTGAACACACACAAGCAAATGAACTAAATGCTAAAAGTATATAAACTTATGACACAGAATACTTCAGATTATTGGAATGAAGTTAAAACAGTCACAGTCATAATACCTTCCATTAAACTCATGTTAATGCATATATGGAAATAGATGGCAGGCCAGTCGGAATGAGACATCATTTCCCGTCACACATTAACAGTCAGCTTCTTATCAATACCTTTGGTCCATGGTCAAAACAACCTCAAGAGATGAATCTTTACAAACTGGGGGACCATAAGCCACGAAGACTTCATAACACCACAACAATACAGTGTCCACGTTATGTACTGGCTATAAAGTGCCGATGTATAGCAGCCTCACCATATACGTGCACAGTTATAAAAATATTAATCCTGTAGAGAATACAGAAAAACAATTACATGTTACACTTGACAACCAACAAAAAATCTGGAAGGTTAAAATAAACCCAGGAAATAAAATACATCACGTACAGTACGTAAGTCCATGGATGGAAGTACCACCACAAATAGTGAGGGGAGCTGCTAGCACTGAAAGGACGTATTATTTTATTTATGTTTATCTTATGGCCAACATCTACTATACTGTTCACCTTTTACATGTTTTGTACTTTTTATATGTACTTTTATGCTATACATATAAAAGGTTGTACAATTTTAACCCCACTGTGAAAGAGGAAGGCCTTCCCCTTCTGAACAGTAGAATTTTGATATTCACGTTATTTAGAAGAGCCTGATGATGGCCTACTAGGCAGAGAACTGGTCGCTTGAAACATACAAAATGGGGAAAAAACAGCACTGCATCATGAAATGTCCATGTTTTGTTAGTGGGAAAACCCCTTTAGGCACGAAACATATAAAAAGGAAAAGATACATGTTAATAACATGGTAAAATTTTGGTATTTCATTATTGTGACTTCATAAATGGAAAAATGTTTAAATCTGGGACACCTTAACTGGGTTTCACTGTTACGATGACAACAGTAACAGTTGTGGTGGTGGTGACAGTGTTAACAACAAAGAAGACAATGATGATAGATTAAAAATTCTCATTCCCCCATCACAGTATTACATGAATAAATTCTTACATACAATTAACAAACAAAATATTCTCCCCAGCAACCAGTATTTTATGAAATAAGATTACTTCTGAAATCAGGTTACTTTTCTCAAAAGTGTTGCGTATCAGACAATTAAAGTCAATTACTTTAACCGTTCAAATTTCTGTGTTACACATTGTGCCTACCTTACATGATCAGTCTCCTGTCAATACAAATGCTTGTCTAATTTTGAAGATGAGGTACAGGATGTTTCAAAAGGTGTGGTCATAACTTGCAGAGTTCTAAGTTGGAGATCATGTGGACTGGAAAATGTAAATATTTATTTTTAATGTTCATAAAAATTAGCAATCACACCACCTCAAGACCCAGCATACACTGACAGAGAAAATTCTTGCGTCGAACACTTTAAGTAATGGACAATGACTTCTTCCTAATCATAACTTCTATAAAAGATGCACTCACAACTCCTTAGACCTCTTATTTTGTTCAAAGTGACTATCTTGAACTCATATAGGTCTGGGAAATCCACTCATGCAACAGCATTCTATGACTGTCACATATGTGTGCAGCAGTTTTCTGGATTAACAAGATATCAGAATTCTATTCTTCTGGTATATGACATTGTGTCAATGTGTAATCACATCCAGATGTTCCGTGGCAATGTAGTGTCCTCTTCTTCAAGGGTCGATAGGTCCTAGAAAAATTAAATCTCCATCATTTAGAACTTGTCAGTTCTGCTGTCTGCAGCACACAACCGCACAAAAAGAAATATTTCGAGATAAGGTTAGAAGAATTAGGTTCCCACACAACTGGCTCCTCACGCAATATTCACTCTTGGGAAAATTAATTATTCAGCCAATCTGCTAATTGGCATGCCTAATGAGGTGGGTCATTGAAGGAGTTATCAGAAAATATTAACATTTACTTCCTCTGCTGCAACCTATTACCATCTGCGTCATCTTTTATGGAAGTTCCAATTACTGAAGTATGGCTGTACATTGCTTCCAGTGTTCTAAGCAAACAGTCTCATTAACAGCGTACTTTCAGTTCTGTGTAATTCATGAGAGTTACAAATCAGAAGGACACTCATGTACATCTTCCAGTCCCCTGTACTTCCTGCAAATTATAAGCATAGCTTCTGAAACATTATTTTCATAATTATACACAAAGCACAACCACATATTTTTAATCCATGCTTATGTCATAGTATTGCACCAATCGAGGCATAAAATTATGTATGCATCACAAAACTAAAAAAAAGCACTTTACATACTTTCTGATTAATTATGAAACAAACAACATTACTGAAGACTGTTTCCTTAATGTGGCAATAGCAAATATTCATCAGTTCAGATAAATATGCAGAAACACCTAAAGAACAAAGCACACTGCACACTGGCTCCCTTGTCTGAAACTCATCACATCCACCTAACTTCCACTTCAGTAGCAGATATGCTACCACTATGATCTGTTTACCCACAGACACAGGACAAAATATCCCAGAAGGCTTGAATCTTCAACTAAATTACTTGTTATGAACAGAGTACAGAAAAGCAAGTAAAAGGATTAACCTGCTTTTGTTATCTAGCAGAAACGTGCACTTCTCTGCAAATCAAAGTGATTTACATCATATTAGTGTTACCTCCAGCCATCGGCCTAGATATTTCTTCATGGTTTCTGTATAAAGACTGAAACATTATGCCGGCAAGCAATTTCTGTAGCATATTCTCTCCTGACTTAATAAAACATCCAGCATGAAAAGTGTAAGTTAAGTTACTACAGAACATAAAATTGTAACAATGTTTAAACTCAACACACATCACATCACATCACATCACATCACTCACACTAGAAATTCCAATAATAAATTGTACATGATGGCATATAAACGAATATAAGTTGTCAGGAATCCTCCATCAGCACGCAACAGAAAGGAAATTAATTATACCTAGCTTACCTAGAGAGAGAAATTGCAAAAAGAAAAAAGTTCAACACAAACTTTATCTACAAAAGTATGGCAAATGTCGCTCGTTGTACAATTACAATCACCCCAGCAACAATGAAATACACACAAGCCTAAACTACAATTTGTTGATGAATGTACATTAAGGCCTAAACCACGACCCTCCAGTTCAGAAATAGAACTGTAACTGGTCCTGTAACTAGGAATTACTGACTGTGGAATTATGCAGAAGCAATGATTACAATTAAAGCAAACAGCTATGATAGGAACAGGAATGGGCCCAAAAATGATTACGCCAAAATATGAGACCCATGAATATGACTGCAAGGAAGGATTATTGTGTGCAGACAGGCACAAGACCATGACAAAACCAACACAAGACTTTAGAACAGTTATGAAAGGATGCAAAGCAGTCACATAATTCATGCTTAAAATGCATGAGCTGCCAGACTTTTCCCAGATATCATGACAAAATCCAAAACATATACAGACCAAAACTAAATCAATTACAGTCAAACCCTGTCATAACAAAACTGGTTAATGTGACATGTCTACAGCATCAGATATTCTGTGCTACCAATCAATTCCTCAATGTTAACCACAGACATTAGAGTCCTCGGTTATAACAACACTCGTTTACAACAACACAAAATATTCGGTCCCTTTCATGACGTTATAACCGAGTTCAACCGCACTTATTTTAAACCTCTGTTATTCTTACTGCGCAATAGCTTAAAATTTACATTCAGGAAATGCATGCAATTTGTTTAAATGATCAGACATTCCTTATGTGTCAACACAAAAGCCGTAGTCCCCATATCATAGTACAAATAGCCCCTCTGTAAGGTATAGTGTTTTATTGCATAAAACATTATACAAATTATATTTCTCAAATATAATTACAGGGAAAAAAAAGAAACCTTATGAAAGTCCTGACTTGACACAAGGAACATGTATTTTGCGAAGCATCCCAGACAACTATAAGGTAACTTATCAGATTGAGAATATTAACTGCTAATCACAGATGTCCTTATCTAATGCTAATCCAACCACAAAATTATAAGAATTTCACTAGTTAAGAAATTCACTGTCAAATATGTATGACGGCAACATGTGATTTCATCAGACAGAGTGGCACTGTACCCTGCTGTGGTCAAGAGATGATACAAGTGTTATATTCCCACAACTTATCTCTCTACATCCCAATGTTAAGGTGCACTCAACAGTTTTCACCCTTATGTGGGGCTCCTGCCATCTACTGGCAAATATATGAAATTTCTTGAGTTTTCATTGCAGTCTTTATGGGTGTAGCACCATGCTGGAATGGTAAAATTAACTTATGTTTCAGGGAAACTTGCCTCCTCCTCTTGCAGAGTTAGCCTTTGAAATTTTTGACCCTAAATGATGGAGCAACTTCATTGCTCAATAGGGATGCTATATCCAGGTGGCTACCAAGCAAAAATGGTCTGTTGTGACAACCTCACATCATATTTCTAGTCCATTCATGACCGCCTCACATTTACCCAACTGAAATCTTCATATACTGGGAACATAAATCACTTAAGCAAAAAAGTAACTGCAAGACAGAATTCTGGCAAAATTAATTTGGACTGGATTATACAAATTTAAGACATATAAAGACTAAATGTGAGAATCAACATACATAAAAGAATGACACACATAATCTTCATATCATCTCTTGATGAAACAACTGGTGATTTCAAAGGCTGTACAAATTATCTGGGGGAACTGAGGCTGGTATTTAATGAGGTAACTTCGCTCACAGGGTTTAATATATGTATGTACACAGGATAAGAGCAGTCTGGTATTTTACAGGTCTCGTGCATCTGCTGCTGTTCTGAAATGCTTTAAATGCACTTGGACATCATGACATTTTAAAAATTAAATCATTCTCCTGACTGCTGTGGTCAGAATATGGTTGTTGTCTTTGAACTGCTTTCTGTTCATGTTGCACTTACATTCACACAATAAACCAACTGCACAAATAACAGCACACACCTCCATATCTTCTCCAGTCATCTGCAAACCGCTGGTAGCTATGCTGCCATTGCCACAGTTAACCCTACAAACACAATTCCAACTGTTCTGCACCAATGCCAACTTTCTTAGTTATTCAGCAATGACATCTAAACATGTCTAAAAGTGTGCTTTCACTCCACATTCTCAAACATGAGACTTACCAGACACTTAATGTTTTGCCTCTTCTATTTAAGACAGCAGTAATTCTACCAGCCCTATCTTCATTGCATATTTAGATTTTAAATAATATTTCACCATATTCTGTAATGCATTTGGCCCTTTGAAGTTATTACATTCCACTATATAAGTAGGATCAATGGGTTAAAATACTGACCATATACTAGTTTTAACCAGGGCTGTGGAGTCGGAGTCAGAGTAATGAGTCAGAGTCTGAACGAATTTTGGTGGAGTCGGAGTCGGTAAAAATGTACCGACTCTGACCTCTACATAAAATCTTAAATAGATACCATCTACAACAACCATTAGACTTATACTTAAATATAGGTTATAAGTCTGATGATTCATGCAGAGGTGATGAAATACCTTATGATACCATCTACCAGGTTTACCATTATTAATACATATTGAGCTTTTATGAAGGAGTCAGAGTCAGAGATTTAAAAACTGAGAGTCGGAGTTGGAGGTTTTGTGTACCGACTCCACAGCCGTTTTTAGCTACAAGAAAACTCAATGATTCAATATTCTAATCAAGTTTCACAAGTCACTACCACATTTGCAACCCTATTTCACTGCCAAGCATCATATTTCATTATAATTTTCAAACTTTTCTTCACCAGAACATTCATCTGAAATAGAAGGTGTACAAATACAAACAGTTTCATGCCCACTCTCATACTTACAAAACTGAACACTACAACTATAAAGACTTCTAGCCAGAAGAGTACCTGACTATGGTTCAATTCTCAGCAGGGGCAGGAATCCTTCTATTCACCACATCTGTTCCGTACCAGCTCTGGGCACATGTTCTCTCAACCAGTGTGTACTGGAACCTCTTCTGACTGAGGTAAAGCAGTTGCAACATAAAACTGACCACTTACCTCATCCAGTGTCAAGAATCTGAAAGTACTAACCCTCTTAGAGCCAGGCTGTATGGGTAGGTTATGCTAAAAATCAATAACCTGTCAAAATAGAGAAATATCACGATAGGTAGTGAGTAAAAAGTCATATGCTATTCAAGTATGTGATTGCTGCTGAAACCTCATGGAGAAGAAAGCAGCTTAACACACTCAGAACAGTGGCCATTAGATCACCTGGTGGCAAAATGCGCAGGAGTTCCAGTGGCTGACAGATGGGCCACCCAGCACTAAAAGGGTTAAGCTTTCCCTACATACTACCCAGGGCTGTGGAGACGGAGGCGGAAGAAATTTTGGGTGGAGTCAAAGTTGGTAAAAATGTACCCACTCCAACCTCAGCATAAAATCTTAAATAGATACTAATTACAATAACCATTAGACTGATAATTAAATACACATTATCAGTCTAAAAACTAGCCTGATGATTCACATGGTGGTGATGAAATGTCTTGTGATACCATTTACCATTTTAGTAGGTTTACTATCATTAATACATATTGAGCTTTTATGAAGGGTCAGAGTCCGAGTCGGAGATTTGAAAATTGAGGAGTCAGAGTCTGAGGTTTTGTGTACCGACTCCACATCCCTGACACTACCTATGTCTTCACAGTGTACGCTTGCTTTTAATCGAAACACTTCTCCCATAATAGTATCTCAGCATCACTGCACAAAACCCACCTACCTAATATACAACAGGCAGTGTCCCCTATCCTTCTCGCTTTATGGATTGCGGAGCCTCAGCCAGACCCTTCACCTTCAAGCGATCAGCAGTCTTCAGAAATGCTGGTAGCTGCTCCTGTGAAACGTTAACCTCACCTGCATACATAAACTCCAGTATCGACTGCAGATGGTTGTATGGGACATCCTTCAAGATAATAATAGGATGTTTTGATGGATTTTCCTATAAATCAGAAAAATAAAAGCAAATCCCTTCAATGTTTCACATTTTATCTGAATAAATATTACTACCAAGTACAGTAACAAAAATAAAATATAGGATTTTAGTCTTCAGGGATGACCCAGCATTATTGGGTGAATGTTTCCCACAGTTTAGAAGGAAAGCAGTGCCTGTTATATTATTACTCGTGTAAACATAACAATTATTGCAATAAGTTATCTCATCATACAACATATTTCGACCTGTATTGGTCATTTTCAGGTTACTGTAAAATTTATATTTACATAAACAACAAAAAATACAATACAATAAAACGCTGTTCAGATAAGAAACCAATATTTTTATTAAACACCTCACATATTTTTTATGTCGCTACTTGCCATGTACATGAATTAAAATTTTGTTATTTCTTTGCTCTTAAGATTTTTCTAGGGAAAAGCAGCTTGGGCATGCAGTAAACCACTCACCTCCATCCACCACTGGGGTTAAGAATGAGTGGAGATACATTTCTGCTCACCCTGTATGCCTTCAGGTCATGGACAGCAAAACCTTTACCTTTTACCATTCTTCTTAACATTTTCAAATGAAATTACATGTTTCTTACCATTTGAGAGTGACAACAGAGGTGAC
The DNA here is from genome assembly GCA_013340265.1 of Coptotermes formosanus. NCBI lineage: Eukaryota > Metazoa > Arthropoda > Insecta > Blattodea > Rhinotermitidae > Coptotermes > Coptotermes formosanus. The sequence continues at coordinate 536,538 of BLKM01000476.1, read as the reverse complement.
AAATTGACACTTATATGCAAATTAACTGCAATTTATGCAATTTCACCCTGTGAAAATTGTTTTTGGAAAGCAACTATCACATGAACTGAGGCATGCACGTACCTCACATCAATGGCTAACCATAAGAGTGATACTGCAACATACCTCTAACAGTGACTTGAAGTACGGACTACAAGCAGAAAGAACCATCTTGTGTGCCTTGCACGTCTGCCCCTCACATGCTAGTGTTACGTCTGTGAAGCTCTTCTCATCACGTAGGTGTTTAAATGATGAAACCATATTAGACTGGAAGTCATTCCATTTTAAGAAAAACTGCTGCTGTTCTGCAGACATGGTTCTGACAGAAAAGAACAAAATCAAATCATATCACACAAAATATAAACACAATGCAAAACAGGTACCATGTCAATACAAAATGCGTGTAGATGAGATAGGAAACACACACACATTTTCTCAAATATGTTTCTCGCATTACAATTTTATCAAACCCACCCCAAAAAAGAATTAACAAAAACATACAGGGTATAAAAATATTTACACAATGTCTAGAACTATGTGCTTGGAATACTTTTTAATTTAGTGTATATATATGTGGATGGATTACCTACAAAGGGCATGAGACATATAGTAAATACAGTCGAACTCGGTTATAACGACATCGGATTATACGACACCTTGCCTATAACATCAGACATCCTGTAGTACCACTTAATTCCTCACTATTAACCATAGCATTACACTCTTCGGTTATAGCAGCACTCATTTATTACGACACAAAATATCCAGTCCCCTTCCTGATGTTATAACCGAGTTCACGTGTCATTATTAGATTTATGATTTTATCTTCTGAGGCATTCACTCACTACTATGACAGTTACTTCTGTCATATGATGTTTATTACAGGACACAGTGCTTGTCTGAGGTGACAAACATCATACAATATCACCACACAATAGCGACATCCTCTTTGCTTTAATTTCAGACTAATCACTCCAGCCATTTTCAACTATATCATATCTTATGGGTCAACAAGCACAAACTGGGTGCAGGGATCATATGTTTCCTATGGCATATCTTGAGAACTATGTCTGTCTCAACAGACTGATATAACCAAAATCCATATGTAACCAACTAATACATATATGCCACATATACAAATTTAACCAAGCTCAGCAAACAGATTGACAGGTGAAGCACCCCCCACACAACAAAAGAATGTCAGTATTCTTCTCATATAGTGGTTTCAATTGCGCACAGAACATAAGTCAACCACTACAACCAGAGCTACCAACACTCATATACACACAACTGCCATGTCATTAGCACGTCTCAAACCACCACACTAATAAAATCTTCACTGCATAAAAGGCACAGTGTAATGAGAATTCATATACCAGTCTACTGGGAACAGCAGAATTCTGTACTTCAAATCACTCTCTTGAAATCTTTTATAACTAACTGCCCCTTCAAACCCCTGTACAAGAGGCAAGAAGTCAAATCAGTCATTCTAAAAATAACCTGTACCATCTCCTGGAAGACTACTGGTATAAACAACTTAACAGTTTTCCCCCAAAATAGCTTCTACATGCTCTGGAAGGGTAGTAACAGACACATGATGAAAATGTACCATGCCAGTTAAGTATTACCAGGTACTGCAAGGGAATGGAATGACTTTAAACATGAATTATTGTATGATCTGTGACAAGACTGCAAAACGACCAGCAGTAAAGTTATGGTATGTTACACCTGGGAAAGACATTACACTGTAAACATCTGTATATTCCATCCTCAAAAACAGAGGAAGGGGAGGCTGTTACTTGACTATATACGGTAAAGCAAGAACATGGTCTTAGGAGCATATTACTGGACCAGGGCCCCCCCCCCCCCCCCAGTACAACGAAGCGTTTTTGCGTCTTCTTTGAACATGTGGAACAATATGCTCACTCCAGACATGGCAGACGCCTCCTCTCGTACAAGCGAAGGTCCTACAACAAAACACCAGCAGGCAGTTTCCAAAGAAAATATCACTATTAGCCCACATATGAGCTCGACACCACGAATAACCATACTGCCAGAAGGATGGCACCAAGTTTCTGGTCTGCTCTGCGAATTAGAAGTGTGGCTGACGCATCAGTCAGAGCAACACTACGGCCTAACCTAACTTAATCATCTTTACTTGCACGACAACTACAAAACTGCTTGCGTCCTCTGTGACACAAAATCCACACAAGTATAAGTACTGTTAAAGGTTACCTGATATGTAATAAATATTTTAAACCACAGTCACAAACAACCCTTACGAACAACTCTTCAAGATGAATACAGCGCCTTCAAACACCTCACGTAAAGTTCAATAATACAAAATAAACTATTACCACCATAGATCATACAAAATATTCATTCGTTAGGCTTCGCGATTTTCGAAACGAACTACCACAACGCAAAACAATCGACCTCTCAGTATTTCACTACTGAACACCAATTCCACAACGGAAGCTAAAACGCGTAAAGTTCTGCCATCTGTTGGAAATACTTGTCACTTGACACTGGCGGTTATTTTCAAAGTAATCGTATCATGCCGCAATAAGGCACCATCCATAAAACTGTAGTATGTAAATGTCTAAGTAAGCCTGCTCTTCATGTCTACCACAAAATATCTTCGTTACAATTTAGACGTAAAGAACTCCAAAAAATGTGTGTTTTTACTGTAAGTTTCTTTATAAACCCCCTCCCTCCCTACCAACAGTCGTGTTCGTGCCCATTTTCTTGCATTTATGTTTTCATCTCATAAAATACGATCATCAGCGTAGCCAACTAGCTGATATTCCATTTCAATTACATGTTCAGTGCTCAAGGAAAGAAAATACATAAACTTTCTTTCTTAACTGAAGAGAAACTGGATAGATAGATAGATAAATAAATAAATAAACAACAAACAAATAAATACTGGTGCTTGAATGCAAATAAGCCCCAGAAAATCTTTGCACCTGTTGCCTTTCAATGTGGAATGTCAAAAGATGTAAAACATTGCAGTTGCTGTACAAAATCCACAATTTTTTTCAGTCTTACACCAATAAGTAATACATCACAGCCACTAGGAAAGCAAAATTTGGTATGGAGATGGATCAAAACAGCCCTACAAATTCCCTATGAAATATAAATTTCATATGTTATAATTCACAAATATGGTGACCATATGTAACTTTAAGTAACTTTATGCTGGTGGGTAACAATACACATTCACATCAAGGACAGGAACAGATCTCCAAGTTACATAGTTACCAGTTTAAAATTTCTGCAAGCATATCTGCACAGATTTCAATATTTCTGGGATAACAGGTGACATAACAATCTTTCAGAACTTACCGACGAAGAAGCAAAGATGCTACGTTTGTGAACTCTATAGGTTATTACTTTGCTTTATATTCAGTATGGAACTAGAACATTTTCAAATCCCTTCTACAAACGATACATTAAAACAAATTCTGAGCACATACAGATCTGTCCTGTTCAAATACCTTCACAAGTCCTCAGAACTCTGCTGGAAAGCCAAACACACATGAAGAAACATCAAGCCTTGTTTCTATATGCTCTGCCTTACTCTTATCTGTACCAACTTTTTTGTATTTCTTTTACCCAGATATTCAACCAGGTCAACAACTTCTTTTCATCTGAAACAGGAGAGGCAATGTATGTACCATGTAACACTGAGGCACATTCACATAACCATTATTTCCATGGAAAAGCAACTACTATTAAATATTGTGTGTGTCTGTATCCTTGCCCTTGTTACACAGCATACAAATTGCATCTTTTCTGCACCGTATTATATTGTTATCCATGGCCTGTCTGGCTCCACAATATTCCCCCCATTGTATCATAAATGGCACAATTTTCAGAAAAAAATTTATTGAACATAAAATGTGTTTTGATTTTCTCTACAACTTTTGTCTGAACCATTTCTCATTCTGAAAAGTACTCATCTAGATATTTTCTTAAATGTACACATCCTCATCTAATGCACCTGCTATTCTGGTCAGATTTTAATCAATCTTGAATTTTCTCAGCAGATTTTCTAAAAATCTGCAAATATCAAATTTCACGAAAGTCTGCCTAGTGGGAACCCAGTTGTTCCATGTGGATAGACCAGACATAACAAAGCTAATGGTAGTCACTGTTCACAATTTTGTGAATGCAGCAAATAAAAAGACGCCTAGGTTCTTAAATGATTTCTTTGCATGTCACTCAATAAAACTTTTTCAACTACAGAGGTTAATTAGCAATTAATGAGATGGGAAAATGATAACTAACAACGAGCATGTAAGGATTTGGAATAAGTTAGTACTAGCCCAGCTGCAGGTACTGCAACTGGCTGTACATATTGAGGAAAATGATGTTATAAAAGCGCCAGAATGTAGATCCTGTTTACATGAATTGGTTCCATGTTGAGTATACTTGAACATTTATCATACATAATAAAACATGAATTCTTGGTACTATGTTTATGCACTCAATATTAAATAGAGGTGGAAGTACATATCACATACAGTATTATCTTACAACAGTTGTAACTCAAAATGATTCACAGCTCCTGTATTTGGTACAACATCCACATAAAGCTAAATGGTTGAACAGCCATTTCTGAAGTTCCGTTCACAGTGTAAGTTCTCAACGTACCTAATATCTACCTTCATTACTGTCTATTAGATTTGGCACATGCATAACATATGAAAGTGTAAACAGCAAAAAGCTGTGTTGTCAAACAGCCTTTGTATCACCTTATACAATGGAGTCATGGTTGAGCAACATTAACTTCCATATATCACTACAAAAAGTGTTACGATACAAAATCCAAACATAATCATTATTTATAAACAGTATGGAACTATGTTACTTAACAGCAAACCTAACCTACTCTTGCTTCTAATTACCATTTCAGGTGGGACAAGATTATATGCACAGAAATAAAAAATAATAAATTGGACTGTATAAAAATATAGTTGGTTATCAGCTTTATATATTCCATGATACACCCTGTACAAAAATTAGAAATAGTGCTGTAACTTTTCTAATTTCCAATGAATTGTTTCTTTCTATTCTTCAATTATCCTAGGTAAACTAAAGATGCATTTAAGATGCACCCTGTTTTTAAATCTTCAAAAGAATTATATCCCTTACTGCACAGGGGATACAAAATAATTAGGTACTGTTGGCCAAACAATAAAAGAAAATATTAGCTTCACTTTTTTTATGTGCAGACACCTGAACATTTGCACCACATGGGATTGAAAACCAAGCAGAAATAAATAAATAAATAAATAAATAAATAAATAGTGCTTGTACACTCAAGGCCTGAACAGAAGACACACATGGTACAAAATTACTTTTATCAGTCATACTACAGTGAGTTTCAAGACATACACTAGCATAAGCTTCGTAGAGTAACATATGAACATATGCTTCTCAGTTGACAGATTTCAGCCACATGTCGATGACTACACAAAACCACTGATTCCATGCACAAGTTTTTAACATTATGCAAGAAACGTTTCTGGTCTCACTCACAGAACTAGTCCATGTCATTGCTCTCAACTTTTCAACTGTTTCACCAATCTCCTTGCATTACTGTACTTTTAAAACATAAAGAACCAAGTACACGATCGGTTGCTTGAGACAAACTGGATGATCAAAATAAAACGTGTAGACCATTCCACATTTATCCACATAAGACAAGAAGTTACCCTAAATCATCTCCTGAAAATGTGCAGTGTCACCTTATAATCATGCAGAAAGTTAAACACATTCTTTCTGTAGAGGCATTTTCATAAAAATTGAAAACTCATGTGGGGGTTGTCTTATATTTGGATAAAGACAGTATACAAACACGACAAAATGAAAAGGAATCAAAATACTTGCCCAGCTGTATACTGTATCTGATATGAATGGATCATTTTCGTCAGAACACTCAAGTCACTCACTATATTTGGGTCCATCCAAATGATAGTGCACTTTCTTCAGACGTCGTGTACCTCAACATTTATGAAGCCCCAAGACTGGGTATTGTGCATGCGCACATGTCTGCGCTATCACAAGGGACTGATCTGATTACATGACTGATCTTTTATCATTTCCAAGCCAAGTTATTAATAAAAGAAAGTCTGCTCTTTTATATTTTCTTGATGGTCTCCTTCTTCCTAACTGCTTTTCATATAGGTCACTAGTTTCTAGTACCCACTGGACATGAGGCTAAAAAACATCCACAGGGCAATCTAGGTGTAGCAGCAGACACAAAAATTCTTGACTCTGCCAGGAACTGAAATCCAGTCATGAAGTCCAAAGTCAGTCACTCACTGAACTAAAATGGTTAATGATTTGTGTGATAAAAAAGTCTGATAATTAACAACTTGAATTTTTCACACTTGAATTCCGATTAAAGAAAACTTGTTTAAGAGGCCAATATGCATATTCTGTTCGTCAGCAAGGCAAAAAAATTAAAAGGAACTACTACTGACAGGCTTTGATTCACACAAATGCAACAATCTCTGCAGCTTCTTAGATTGGCTTCTTGTTATATTGAAATATATATGCCTACATTACTGTGCTAGTCTGAATCCTATTATTAGCTCATAAATCATTAAGAAAATGATCACCCACTATAACTCTTGTAATATTAACACACAGCTCATTAAGTCCTTGAATATACTGCACAGAACATCTCCATCAGTAACACAGAGTGGACATGCTGCAGACTGATTTGTCAGCAAACAGCACTTAAATATGCACGATTCTAGGCTTCCATGATGGCATAAATGAACTCTTCTATCTTCTGGGATGTTATGAAGCATTGATTGGTAGTTAGCATTACCAGTCCCATCTTCAAGGGTCAAGCAGTTAGGAAGATAGGACCAATAGGTTGCCCGACACGTCACTGAAATACCCATCAAGCCTGCATAACATCCCAGAAGACAGAAGAGCTCAGCACTTAAAATATATGGTACCATCAAATATGCCTGGCAGTGACAGACAATGATTTGATCACAAAAACATGTATTTTACTGTAGAATGGTAAGTTGACTTGTCACAGATACCTGAATTGCCTTAAAATATAAAAATATATGCCCTACCATATCCTGTGATATTTAATCTAGAATTAAACAAGTTACAAGTTAATATGAAAATAGAAGTTTCTTCAACCAAATAATGTCACAGTTATGATACACACTGCAAGGCTCCAAGATAGGCCACCATATGCAACATTAACCTAGCGTATCTCAACACTCACCTTATGCTGAAAGTGTCATGTACGTTTTACTTTTTACAAGCATAAATCTTGAAAATATTTTCCATCTTGTTTGTCATCCCAACATACCTCCCCAAATAAAATTCTTTAAAATAATAACAGCTTTCAAACAAAATAGTTTACAATTACACAGAAGGAAGAATTAGAAGCAACATCCTGTCCTTATCCAATAAGGAATGTTATGTGAAAGGGAGCAATCCATAACAGAAAGACACACCTGTTCTTTGTTGAATACTAAACAGTATTTAACGTACTTTCCACAAACACATCTGACCAACATATGTTTCTATGAACGATCAGATAGAGGCTCACTTCTCATGAAACAGAAATGAAAACAGAAAACAGGACAAGTTTCATTTATTTGGTGCGTAATAAGCTGCAACTGCTGTTATCCTTTCATTGTCGTCAGGCACAAAGCTTTCCCTCACATCAGATAACTGTTCGTGTATAGAATATTTATTGAAACAACTTGAGTTCAACATGAACCTATTATTCCTCACTAACATATTTATCTGCCACTAGTCCACACATTCTCAGTCTCTGTGACTTTTGTGTCTTCATTTTTAGTGTGTTCACTGAAATGCTAAAAGTTCAATTACTTCTCAGTGTGCCAATACCACAGCACATACCAGTGAGTACTGAACACATCGCCCTCCAGTTCACTTAAGATAGCCCTCTGACTAGTCTTATTCCTATGACAGAATGTGCCCCAGCTCACTTCCAAATAATTCTCTTTCGTTTAAAATGTTTTTTGTCATACGACTACGGTGTCAGACACATTTGCTACCCGTGGCTGGTAATTTACAGTAGACACTAGCAAAGGGAGAACAATGCAATAAATTTTAATTCAGTAATTATATTTTGATTTTGCTACTAAAAATACAAGTATCCTTAATGACATGTCTAATGGTAATGTACAACAGATGCTGGTACAGGGAGAACAATGCAATACATTTTTCATTCAATACTCATATTTTGATTTTGCTATTAAAAATATGAAGTATCCTTAATGACGTGTTTAATGGTGAGAAAAATACCTCTCTTTATTATTTAAACTGATGCGTGGCCTGCCCTAAATTTCAAAATCATCCACTTAGTCTGTGTATTACTTGAGCCTGAGACCCCTGGTATATATACTGGACAGTAGTAGGTGTGAGATCTAAAACCTACAACATATATACTAAACAATGGATAAAGTCCAAAAACCCAATAATCCTAAGTGCAATGTATCATCTACGGAACTCCTTTGGATTAAGCTGAAGACAGTATTTCGTACCCTGGCAGCAACAAAATAATACTGCTGAAGCAAAGGACTTTAAAGCACATTCCCACTAACATAATTCCGCTTCAAAAATACACAACCTTCAGTCCCGTGTTCTACAAAATGGCATTGTTGACAAATGTATAAAGCAGGTAACGTTTAACTAGGCATACATCAACACTTCTAACTTCACACATATTGACAAAATCAGAGATTGTAAATGTGACTTCAATCAGGGCCACAAGTGTGTAAGTGGAAAAAATGCTTCGCAGGAATTCAGCATGAGTATGTTGGATGCTGTACATAAGCTGTCGTTACTAAAAGAAAGAATACTAGCACAGTTGCGCAAATGCTGAATATAGGCTACGAATAGGTTTGTTGCACAGAAGACTTCGCTTTCTTGCTAATACTTTTAACACTCATACGAAGTTTTAGGTCAAAATTTGTGAACTTAAAATCCATTTCAGACTAATTAATGATAATTTCTAAGTAGTCTGAAGAGGCTTCAAACACTATACAGCCAGGCTATAAATGAAGGATCTAAAGAATAATATATCTGAGACGAGTGTGCAGTAGCCATATATATAAACCATGGAATTACAGACTATATGTTCAGCATGTAGACTCGTCTGCTACTAAACCATCCCTGACACTGGGACAATATCTTATCACTGACATGTGAGAGGAGTGTCGCACAACGCATATTAGTCTGTGAATCAGCACAGTGGTTGCTGAATCCACTTCTCACAGCACATACAACTTTAATAATAATATGTGCTCTGCGGCCTGCCATGAATTCCAGTAATTATTCCAACAAGGAGGAAAAAGAGAAAGCCATTTGTAACAATTTTTATCTTTCCCCCTACAGACTGTACTATAGCTGGATATTCTACGTTTAGTACAGTGTTAAGTTTCCACTATTCTTTTTCAAATGATTTAAAAACCATTAAATAAATTCTCAAAATAATCTGTGTTTCATTTATGTATAAAAGGCACTTTAAAATATGTTGTATAATGTACGGCAAGCAAACACTCAGTAATGTAGTTGTGGCAGATCACTAACAGAACTATATCAAGCGGTTTACGTACTGATAAATACATCTGTAGCACAGCTTCTCTGCTTCCTTGGCAAATTAAATGTATATAAGCTGAGTAGCAATGCTCCCAGTGACACAATGGCTGACTCATAGTCCCACCTGCATGCATATCTTAAAAACAGTAACCGCATTCATATAAATTACACAACTTTTACAAAATATCAAAATTAGGCCAAATTGTTACTAATTCCTATGACACACCTCCGCCAAACTAACGGTATGCTTTTGAAGAATCACAGAAATAGGCAATATTGATTCATTTATGGACAATAAGTATAAGTTATACACCTGAATGGGCAACCTAAAGGCACAATAACCAGTCATTACGAACCAGATAAGATGGAATGAGTTTACAAGTTATGAGATCCAGAACAGTTATGGACAAAAAGCAACAGCTAAATGCAGGTAAATGTATTCTGCACACCATATGGCATCTGTATAATGCCAATGCTGCTGCTTTCAAACAGAACAGTTTTATAAAAAATGGAAGTCACTACTCTAAGTCTATTGGAGGTGCATATGAAAATCCAGCAAATGCATCATCAGCCTCCTGGACACTGGCAGATAACGCATAGGTAGAATGTGAACATCCAAGCGATGATGTCACTGGCTCTCTGGTGAACTGTGGATCTATGTGTTGCAGATCCATCACATCTTTCTGGGAAAAGAAAGCAGATTCTTTTTTTGGTAAATACATACAAAATTACATTCCAAAAGAGCATGCAGAAACACAACAAATACAAGTAACTTGACTAGCTATGTGGTAGTGTAACATGGAGGATCAATGACCCTAATACCAGTTGGACAAAACTTTTGACGCACTCATACAAAAATTTTATGCCCTCCTACATAGGTCAGCATACTTACTCAGAAATGTATAAAAACATATTATGACAAAAGGGAAAAACCAGCACACTTCAGATTTAATATTGAGTGTTCTGTTCCCAAAATGAAGGACTGGATTGTTGCCTCCCTGTCACACAGAAGTAATACAAACTGCAAATGTAAGCACACCATACCATCTTGGCTTTGCCAAAGACAAAGCACAGCTTTGAATGTTCTTGTCTTGAAAATCACAGCGTGAAAATAAACATGTACACACTCACCACATTGGGGCTGAAGGGTGGAGGAATGCGCTTGGCAACCAGATCCTCCCAGGCAATGGGCTTGAAAAAGTCATGGTGCATTACTTCATCGAATCCCCTATAGCCTGACCCCAGACGTTTATGACGGTCCTTTTGAAGCAACTACAACAGCACACCAGAATTTGGAGCTCAAGAGTGACATGTCAATAGCAAAGAATAACTTAACTTACTAAGAGAACAAGTACATAATTTAAATGTACTTAAGGAAATGCAGTAAACCCAGATGGTGAAAAAACCTATGTATATAATAAAATACATGTGAAAAATAATCAGGCAGGCAGGCAGGCAGGCAGTCAGTCAGTCAGTCAGTCAGTCAGTCAGTTGCACTGATTTCGCAGAGTTTGCATGTATTAAATATTTCAGAACTTCTATGCATACTTTTTTTATAATTAAAAACCAGCAAAATGCACAAATTATATAATTTATATTAAACAATTCTACTCCTCCAACATGTTCCGGTGTATTCGCCATCAGGGAGATACACATCATATCATCACATAAAACATTAAATTAATAAAATGTGATGTTGGTACTGATTCTGTTGTATGTTCCACACATTTTATTAAACCAGATGGAGGCATTTGTTTTATATAATTTTTCTTCAATGTTTTTGTATTAACGTATATTTTATGCCTGTTGCGCAATAATAAATTTTATGCTATTCATTTCCGTATAATTTATAATTAAAATTATAAATTATACATTATTGTTAACACATGGAGACAAATAACATAAAATTAAGCCTTAAAATTAGTTTCGGACATTATGCATAGAAATATTAAAAGTATTATGGAACCAAATATAACACGAATGAAGGTTCCTAACTTCTGCATTTCTGTCCACTTGCAGACTGTTGGAAACAGTCCCGCAGGCCAGACTTCAAATAGCAGCCGTGGAATACAAACCCTCTTGATTTTGTTACCCATGACACACATAGCCATCTTCACTGAAACAGTACACACCTTGACTAGGATGTCACGCGCACTTGCAGAGATCGGAGGCCGCAGTCTTAATGGTTTATTTACAATACGATCATACATCTCTGATCTATTGCGTGAATAGAAAGGAGGCAGCCCATACAACATTTCATAAAGGACAGCTCCCAGACACCACCAATCCACCGATTTATCATATACCTGAAAGTAAATATCCCACACCGATTCAGAGGTTATTAATAATACTATTTAACCTGCAGATGCTACATACCACTGCAGGTTATGCGAAAGTGATCATGACTGATCCATACACAAGGAACTGGAATGAATGACGCCTGTGCTACTTAAGCATGCCATTTCAACTGCTGAGGTTACACGGTCTCAAACAACATCAAATGATGATCATGCATGATCTAAAGTTACATATTTGAAAAGAGGAATTTTTGGCTTACTTTTGGAAACAACAGACATACTCACAATAATAAAATGAAAAAAAATCATACATGACCTTGACAAGGACACACATGAATTCGTTAGGTCATACCGAAAACACAAGTCCACACACCACTGCATTGGAGACCAACCTGTGGTCTACTTCAACAAACATACTAATTCAACACTTACCCCAAAATATTATGGTAATAGCAACAAATACTCCCACCACAACAGACGGTAACCCAACTGAGAGTTGAACCATATAACCTCAAATACACATCTAAAAGTTCAATGAGCACCAGGAGTTCTTTCCCCAGAGGTGAAGTGGCCAGCGTGTGAAGATGGTCACTCACGTCCATCTAGAGCTGAGGTTAAGAATAAGTGGAGCCATACCTCTCCCCATCCTATATACCTTCATGGTGTCCACAGCGACAGCTTTACCTTTCTATATTTTTACAGGTCTAGAGTGTTACTGCTACATTGACCCGCCTGATTAAAGCAAATAAGGCGGAGCAGAATAAGAGCCATGTTCAAAATAAAGTGTGATTTCATCATAATACTTACAATGAAATAAAGTGGTGCAATTATGGAACTGGGGACAATGCAGGTTCAATTCCAGGGCAGTCCATGTAAAATTTGTGCACAAAATTTTCACAAATGGGTGGGTTTCTCTTCAAGCACCTGTGCTTTTCCCTTCAGCTACGCTACTTATCTACGACTGCCAGAGATACACTTCATGTTTAACTCCCTCCTATTCTTTCACCAAGCCTAGTGTGAGTTTTTCTGTAAATAAACTGTATTGAAATAGTGAAACTGCTCATTCATTACAACAATATTATACACTCCTGCAAACAAAAGAAGTCACCAATAGTGCCTGATGAAGTGTACTAAAATAATAAATTTGGTCATTTATTATAACAATGTCATGAATACAGTCCTGCTTAAACTACCTAAGACAAAGCCACATATGCTGCTACCAGATCAAAATAATGAACTGATATATAAATAGATTAATCACCTCCTTTTTGACGACTTCAGGTGCCAAGTATTCAGGGGTACCACAAAAAGTGTTCGTTGTATCAGTTGGAAATAATCCTTCCTTTGAGAGGCCGAAGTCTGTAAGAACGACATGTCCCTGTGAGTCCAGGAGAATATTTTCTGGCTTCAGGTCCCGATAAATGACACCATGTGAATGCAGATAACCCAATGCCGCTGCCATCTCTGCACTGTAGAAACGAGCTCTCTCCTCTGTGAACAGACGCTCTCGCTGCAGGTGGAAGAATAACTGCAGAAAAAATTATATACATCAGAGTTCAGCAACTTTACACTTCAGTGTCAACAAAAGTATATACTGGAAGTGTGTGTATGGTTTGCACCAAGTTAACCTCCATATTTTCTGCAACTAATAACAAGTGTTTATATTAATGCCAATTCTAGGGCAAACACTGTATAATTATTCATGTGTAAGACACAAACTATAACTTAAAACAAATGTTCTTTACAGTAATGCCATTCTTGTTTCCAACAGGTATTCTCCATCTTATCTCATGTCCTGATGTAGAGATCAGGTGTGAAATAAATAGTTCCCTTCCCACCCCAGTCTACTTTATTTCATTTCTTAGTTTATGATGCTACTTAAAGTGCATTAATTACACAGCAAATGAATGTTAAGGATTTGAAAGGATATTGGCTGACATTGCTGTAACCTATTTTAAGACACTATTTTCGCATGTGACATATGGGTATGACAGAAAAACTCAGTCAGCACAGTTGAGAATTGAACTGATCACCAGGCCCCCCAAACATGAAGCAGAGATAATACCCACTATATCGAGACATCTGGCCCATCCTTGTTTGAAGTCCCATAGTTTCCCATTCATCACCTCTGCCCATCTCTCTCCTCACTCTCCCCTCCAGCATGTTCTTAACTTTCACCACTTCTCTTTTTATTTACCTTTATTGTCTCTTTGTCAATATCAATTGTAAACAAAAGAATAATGACAAACACGTTATTCGTATCATGTCAATAGAGACAGCTGTTCTCTTGGTATAAACTAATGCAATGGATATATACCCTGTAGCTAACATGAAAGGGAGTTTGGAAATTATTTACTGGGAACAGTAATGATGAAAATGCTCCATGATGGTAAAAACATAAAGGTTCACCATGAAAATACATAAGCATCATGCCACGAAGACATCTAGAAGGCATGGAAATAAAGCTCCACACATTCTAGATTTCAGTAATAGGCAGACTACAGGTGAGTTGGCGTCAGGTTCTCATCACACTCCCACTGAGGGAAGATTCCACATTGCCTGGTAAAAGAGACGTGGAGTGGGCCCCAGCAACAGTCTAGACTTAGTGACAAAAATAATCCTTCCCCTGCCAGCAAACTGAACCATAATTATCAATCCCACAGCCAGTAAGATAGTGACTGGATAATCCCAGCTCATGAATTTATACATAACAAGACAATTTCTTACATTATTTTTCTTTTTCTGTGGAATTTCTCAAAACTTCTCAAAACAACAAATTTACATTACAGGATTATGTGTATTTGAAACAACATTTCTGTCCATATTGCTCATTGTGCTTCTATATGCAGTAGGCCTGTTCTGTCCATACAGTAAAAGGCTTAACAGGATCCTATATGCAAGCAGACTTTACCTCTCCACCATTGATGTAATCCAGTACGAAGTACAACTTGTCTGGCGTCTGGAAACTGTAATGTAGACCCACTAGGAATGGGTGATTGAGGTTCTTAAGGAGGACATTTCTTTCAGACATGATGTGCTTTGCTTCATTTCTCTTCATGACAAGACGTTTGCTGAGCACCTTCACAGCATAATGCCTCTGTTCAACTTTGTGTTTTGCTAAGAACACTTTCCCAAAGCTGCCCTTCCCGATCACACGCAGAAATTCAAAATCACTTGGCTTTGCGCTGTGGAAAATGAGTGACATAGTTAGGATCAAATTTTGCACAAGGAAAGCAACAGTATTCATAAAAGTTTCTAATAAAGGAGTCTCCCACATGTGGAGAGTAGCTGTGCATATACACAGTACCCAACACTAGAGAACTGAAACATTGAAACATCGGTCTCTGGCTTGAGGGTGAGGCACATGGCCAAGCCTTTGCAGTAAATGGTAATGTTACAGAACTGTGTACTACAAAAAAATCAGAATGGGACAAATTCTTTGCAATAACATAAATGATATTTGATGACATAATAAGTGAACAAGACAGAGTACACAGATATTATCTATAGATACATTACCTTCAAAATGTCATACAGGTTCAAGATCTGCACCTGAAAGTAATTTCACTTATGCCCAAAACACAAGTATGGTCTTCCCTGCACTGAGTTTCATAAAATTCAATAACTTCTTATGGACATCCGTTGCATCAAATTTTAACCAACTGGATGAAAAATGTACAAAATGAGGGAAAAATTTAATTTATGCCAAAAGTAAAGTATGACTTCAAAATTCTAGGCACCAAAAGGGTGACTTGAAGCAGGTTTTACACTGAGGACCCAAAAATGTTAGGTGCCACCAGACAACATTTAGTCAGCCTGGGCAACCTAACACCCAGGGTTTGTGCATCCCCCACTTAATAACATTATCCAGTCCGCCTTTCACTGGTTCACAGGCAACAGATACAATACATCTGCTTTGACAGCCATGCTCCTCCCCCTCCTCAATATCATCATCCTACCACTCAGAGTGCTGGAGTCCATCTCATGGGTGCCTCTACCTCAGAAATGGACCCCTTAAATTTATAAGAGGCAGGAGCCGGGAAGGTCAAATACTCTTTCACTAGAGGCATCAGGCAGAGCAAGGATAAAGAATGTATAAATGTATCATGTACAAGCCATTCCAGCAGCAGAATAAGGGGTGCCAGAACACATTAACAGCAAGAAAAGTTTCCTGCTTGTGTAAATCCCAAACTGATAACAGGATGCACAGGTAATGAATTTTGTGTCACACTCTAACTTAAAGCTTGTAGTTAATTCCTTGATACACATCAGTATCTGAGGGCTCTACAGACAGCTGATATTATAGGCATCATGGAAAAGAAGATCTTAAGTTAAACACACACAAATTAAAACAAAATTCAAAAGCCAACATCTTACATGCATTACATAGCTAGGAAAGTATCGGTACCTGAAGTGTTTACACCGTATATCACTCAGAAGCATTATCAGTATGCTGTTACATAAACACTAAAAAGCTGATGGAAGTCCAGCAGACAGTGTGACAAGTACATTTAAAGGGAGTGTGCTGCTGGTAAGTGGCTGCCTGGTGCAGACACTAAGTTAGCCATGTATGAATGTGTTACAATCTCCCAAAATGGATGGTAATCAAAGCCAAGTATTCGTGCTTTCAATAGCAACTGGAAGTTTCCATTTCAGTGACAGCAAATTTAAAATTAGTTTTTCCAGCAGAAAATTACATTCCAAATGCTCTATTTAAACTTACTGTGTTCTTTCTGAAGGTCCAAGGTTAAGTTTATCAGTGCTGTTAGAGACATCACTGCCTCCATTCCCTTCTTCACCATCATCTACACTTCCGTCCTCTGAGCTCAGTTTACGTCGGTCCAGCTGGAAGAATTCACGAACCTCTGACCTACACAAGAGGACGCTCAACATTATGCAGACCATGATAACTATACAATGGCATCAATTAACAGTTTCTGTTAAGCTGCTGAGTAAGTGGAAGCAGCTTGTAGTTGTTCAACAAATCAAGTTAATATAAAGAGATGGCACAGGCATAGCTCCACCCATGGTTAACCTCAGAACTGGACTGGAGGTGAATGGCCAGCTCCACACACAAAACACTTTAGCCACAGGGAAGGATACCCAGTACCCACTAAATAACAGGCTAGACGCACCACCACACACACCCCCCCCCCCCCGCCCAAAAGAAGAAAAGAATTTCTTGCCTCTGTCAGAAATTGAACCCCCAATCATTCAGCCCACAGCACAGTCAATAATACCAACTACACTATACCAGCTTCCTTCAAATCAAACTGTTCTTTAAAAATACAATCCAAACTTCTGAAGCTCAGTGCACTTTCAGATTCTCACAGAAGTGCTGCAAAAGGTCCATGATTTCTGGAACATTACACCATGTTGATTGGTAGATATGATCCCTCAAAGGGCAGGTAACTGTTCACCAGTCAACATAATGTAATGTTCTAGAAGACATTCCAGATCTTTTCAAAGGTTTCTTTAACACATGGTGCAAGGTCAGCATGCTGGTGTTACCACCTGCAAAAAATTGAAAGGTACAAAGGAGGAGTGAGTGTAGTGGCATCAAAAAGGTGCTATTGGGTTCAACGTACCCTCTAATTTTTTTTACAGCTGCACGGACCTGCTACTGCTCTGAGCAGAAAATTTTTACATGACCTGACAACTGCGCAGCACTTTTAAAAGTATTTTTGTAACTTACACAATAAGAATATTTACAATAAAAATTGAGAAATTCGCACTGCCGGCAACAATTCAGTATGTGTGGGAGCATTTCGGTTACGGCAAGGCCGCGCACCCGCGCAGCTTAGAGGGAACAATGATTGGCTTGTGAAGATATTGGGCAACAGTCACATGCATTGATGAATGGACACATGGATATTACAATATCACAAACCTGCTTTTTCCTACACAGGTAAAGCAGGCTAAGTAATTATATCAATGTGACAAAAAAATACTAGTCTACATATAACCTAAAAGCAGGAATTATTTTGTAAGTGCCATCACACTAAACAGAGTATGACACCCTGACTTATGGCGGGCTGCCACACTGCACAGAACATGTTATCCCAAGACACCTCACAATTATCACTAAGGAGTTAACAGATGATGATGACCATAGAGTTATAAGTGTTTTTATTTGCATTCACATGCTAATGAGCTTACAACTGTCGGAATCTAGCATCTGTCATGATTTGCTGGATAAACGAATTAAGTCCTTCTCGTCGAGACTGCACAAACTGTGGATCCAGGTTGTTCCCAAACAATTTCTTGCCTGGAAGTTTAAGCTGCACACTGGGAACCTGAAACACATCAACGAAAATGCTTGATAATTTCGTACCACATCGTTTATTTCTGCAGACATTCATGCCTAACATTTGCATCACAATGAACAAGTAAATAACCTGGTACTAGCAAGATTAGGATAAGAAATGTAAGAAGTTGTAGTAAGAATTTATGATATCAACTTTCCTTCAACTGCTTCATTCTGTGTGACGAGGCTAGAGTAATTAGCAAATAGTTTTAAAATTCAGTCATCTTCTCTGCATAATGTCCACCAGCAGAGTCTATATTAAGTGCTTCCAACAAAACCTTGAAGTTCTGAATTGCTGGTTTGTATGTAACTGTTAACTAAAGTGCCATCAAGTCTGTGTCACTTGCATAACTCAAGGAATGCTGTAAATGAGTAAAAAAATGCCAGAGCTGCAGAAGGCTAGAAGACAGGAGTAACCAGATGTGAGCCAGTCTGTAGGACTGCCTATATACCAACAGTAACAACAGCAAAAACTCAGCTGTAACAGCAAAAACTTGACATAAAGGCTATGAGAAATCAGTACTCTTATGAATTGCTGGCCTGATGAAGTAGACACTCAAGGATTGTATGCCAGGGACCACTACTTGTGGACTGACTGCAACAACTACAGAATGCCTAGTCTGCATCGAGTCTGGGTCCAAAATGGTGTTACAGCAAGCTTCCACATAACAGATCTGCAAAAGCTAATTATTCAATGCCTGTTTCTGCCCACAGTATGAACTACCTCAGTTAAGGTACAATCTCAGACTGCCAAACATCTGCTTCTGTGCAGACCTCACATCTTGAAAATACTCATATATTCCCAGACACCTAACAACATTACACTTTATCTTTCAGTACACCCCATAAATGAAAACAACAAGAATTTAAATCACAGAGTGGGGAGGTGACAATCCATGATTTATCACTTGCTCGCCAAAAACTTCAGTTAACATATTCACAGGATTATTACCTATGTGGGCTGAAGCACCATTCTCCATGTAACGCCCACATATTTTCTTCCATCTTCACATTCAAATTATCAAACAAGGAAATCAGAATTACTCTTACGTACTGTCAGAATTTGTAAAAAAAATGGTCCTATCACTCTCCAAGCAATAAATATGCATCATATTCCGACTTCCAAATCACGCAAAGCCACATTTACAATTGCTACTGTACTTCTACCATGACGCACACATATGCATGTAACTGAAAAGCTAAATGACAATAAAAGGTTAGTCAGCAAGGGGTAAAATACATGTGTTCTACGAATAATACAATGGATCAATATTAAATGTTGTAAGAACAACAAACAAAAAAGGAACAATTATCAACAGAGCTCACTTGAACAGTATAAGGTTTTTGAGGCTACATTAATTCAGTTGTTACATGATACCAGAATACCTTCTGAGGTTTTAATTATATCAGACATAGCAAGATCACTGTATCATAATGAACGGGAAGGTATATATGAGACAGTGGTCATGGCCAAGAAGGAATGAAGAGCAGCACAAAGCCAGATGCATTAACAGTGCACCAACATGAAGTGTGAGCTCTCAAGGCAGACCATGCAGATGCGCGGTCTGGTTATAGTTACTGTTTCTCAGTCTGTGGATGTTATCTAAATGGACCTTTGTAATATCACTACAAACCCAAAAGCAGTGGACTCAACCATTTATAAAATCTGCACTTCTAACAAACATAAATACTCTCAGTCAACCTTTGTTCTGACCTCGCTTCCCCAAAAATGTTGCAGATGAGTATTTATCAACACTGTTTTTATATCTTAGATGTCTTTTGTTCAATGATTTTCATTGATGCCATTGGACAAATTCTAGGACAATACATTCAAACAGGCCATGCTACTTACTGTTAAATCCTTACCTTTCCATTATTGAGTCCAACCTCCTATTCAACGATATATAACCCATGCACATGGCAAAGAGCTGTTAAATAAGCTATGAAGTATCACACTTACTTACTAATCACAATGTCATTCCCTTCATTAGACTTTACTTATACAAACACAAATAAAAATTGCTTTGGTTACAATCTTCTCACTTCAAGGTCAATATTGAACACAGCTGTTAATCATAAATTGGTGTTAAAGCAGTCATATACTATTTTTAAGACACCACCTGGGTCAGTCTGGAAACACCCAAAACAAAAACATTGAACACAGCAGGTTCAGGGCTGAACCAGCAGACATTTCAGTCACGAGACAGACTTGCAATATTTCAGCTACTAGGCTCTGAAGGCTATTATAAACACAATATACCAGTTAGAAGCCCTACATGAACACAGATCCTGTTCCTTAAGAACTAAGTAATCAACAAGTCACTCATCAAATGCATTACAAGCCTGCAATCCTATCATATCAGAATATTTTCCTTACAAACTGAGTATGCAACAAGTCACTCATGAAAAGCATTAAAAACCTGCAACGCTGCCATATCAGAATATTTTTTAACACATATCTACTGAAACAAGGGTTGAACGTGTTTGACAAATGAATTATACGTACAATCAAAGCACACATTTCCCAGATATGTTCTTCACTATTTTGCATACCTCACTGGCCTGTACATTAATTTACAAAAAGGAAAGTTGTTCCCATGCATACCATACAGACCAGTGGGCACACAGCCCTGACCAGCTTTAACCTTTTAAAGCCTAGCAGTAACTTTACGTACAACCAGGTTTAACATCAAAAAATTCTACGTGGTGCCCACGTTGTGTTTACGTGTTTTGTATGGATCTCAGAAAAAACAGCAACTTTTGCCTTATGAAACATTAAGAGACTGGTTTTTATAACCGAAGTGGAGAGTGTTTACAGCGCGGTACGAACTGAGTCCTTATATAAAAAACATACGCTTCATCTTTAAAGGGTTAATTTCAACCCAAATACTGTATGGACACAGGGAGACAACCTTCCCGTAATACATTTATTTCATGTACACCTTTCCAAGAATGCATAATCCGATGTACAGTTTCACAGATGAAGCAATGCAAATGGGTGCACACATATGCACAACATTCGCATAATTCATTCATTTTATGTACTCATGAAAAAGGTGCAAACAGACCAGGCAAGCTTCTAAACATTATGTGCACAAAATATCAAGGTAAATTATTAGCTCACAAGTTTCAATAACACTAAGTATAATGATGATATTAAGGGTAATGATCTATTCTATTGATACTTTTCTTAATGGCAAGCAGAATGCCTACACATGTGACCTTCAAGCTATCAGACAAAATGACAAAATCTACTGCATGCATTCTACCAAACACTGCAGTCAAGTGACTGCCTTTTTGGTTTGCACTTGGTATGTCCTGGGTTCACAGTCCAGAAGCTAGCTATTCTGACTGAGACTTTTGATGGTTTTCTTCAGTCCTTCCAGGCAAATACCAGGATAATACTTTCAAATAATCAGTGACCACATCCTGCCCAGTCCTTTCCAGTTAATCAAGTTAATCAACCAGAGATTATGCTATCATGACCACATAAGGTAAGAAGTTGAAAAGGCATTGTAATTATTTTGATTGACTTCATCCCATTGTGCTATGACAAACTAGCAGTAAATTTATATATTACCATCAAACATAACAAATTTATTAAATCCAACAACACATGCTACATGTTTCGGTCGTCTTCGACCATCTTCGTGTGCTAAAATGCACAATTAAAATGTAAGTGGAAGTGAAATAAAAGTACTGCAATCTGTGAGATCTCACAAATCTTACAATCTTCATCACACTGGACTAACATTTTTTTACCACTCTGTATCTTTTTGTTTTTTTATCAAAACCATGCCACATTGTTTCTAAGACTGCTAAAAATTTTTCCACACACTATACATATTCTGTTGGACTTGCCTGAATATTTAGTTTTCCTGGTGTACTTAAACCTGTATGTATGCGTATGTTCCATGAGAACCGGTAAGGTCTAGATGTACGATGTTTTATTCTTTATGGCATTCAGTATTTATTATATTGCATATCTTGCTGAAGTTATTACACTTTTGTGTATTCACATTTTGTATTTAGTGGTTTTATGTTATACCTGGCGTTTCCTACATTGTGTCATTTATTGTACGTCAGGCAACTAAGTACTGTAACTGCAAACAAATCAATGATTCAAGCAACATTTCATTGTCGGACACTTGTACTTTGGTCAAAGTGACAATTTTGTACCCACACAAAACAACCAGCAAAATGACTGTTGCACCCAGTTATTACTTATCAGTGTCAGTTAAGCACATAATACTTACTTGTTTTTTGAGCATTTCATACAGTTTGTAGAACTCATTGTACCGACGGAATACAAACCAACTCTGGTTGTCACTTGTAACCATTACTTTGTAAACCTGTAAGAGCCACAAACCAACACAAATGTCACAATACTACCACAATTATCATCACTGTATTTTCAAGCTGTTACATGAACATCCAATAAACCTATTCAATGTGTAATCTGTTCATATACTGTACACAATTAGTTCATGAAATTTCTGCATCCAGTAATTATAATCAACAGAGTGTCCTTAATGCCTACAGACAGTGAGTGAGTCACAGGACTATTAACAGGATGGTTATACACAGGATAGCAATTGGATATAACCTACTTTAAGTAAATCTTAAGGCACATCAATGTTTTAAATTATTAGTATCTATGCCATGCAATTCAGCAGATACATGTTTATAGCCTTATCTTGACTAGAGTGCAATCATCAGCTACAAGTTTACATCACTACTAAGCTGACAATGCTACATTGCAGCAATATATATGGCACACTGAATAATGTAACAACACTAATATTTTGAAACTAACTAGCTACCAGAAATGCAAGTCATTTTACAAGTACTTCATATTTTATTGTTGCAGCTAAAAATGTGACATGGCAGTTTTATAATAATATGCTACAACAGTGTGGTTCTTCTGCATCAGCACCAATAAAAATACTATCTCTGCTGTCTAGTGTACTTCACTAACAATGCCAAAAACTACTTCTCTGCAACCACATTATACACCACATGTATTGACACCATGTATGGCTACGCCATATTACAGGTGGTTAGTCACTGGCACACACAGCAGAGGCCTGGCTTCAAGCACAGGTTTGTGCCACTCAAATATGTGGTGAAGAATACGATACTGGTATCGAGGCAGGTTTCTCTCAAAGTACTTCACCTTTTCCCACTCAGTATCATTCCACTAAGCGTTCATTTGTCACCTCCATGAAAGGAAAGCTAAAGAAATATCTACACAACCACCGTCTTGTTATTTTACATTCCAACAGACATTTATTTCCGCAAGGTCTATTATCACACACACGCACACACACACACACAAACACACCAACAAACACACATGCATACATGAAAATGATGTGATAAACCTCCATCTCCTTATAACACAAAGCAAACAGAATAAAATCCAGATATCATCTCTTACCAATTTCATTAATTTCTAATGAATCACCTCATGTGTACTAAGCATTTCAAACTGGATTAATAAGTTGGTACTTCTGTAATATATGTGATGTTAACAAAGGAACTACATATCACTCAAGAAAATGGTTGGATCAGATAGCAAAACCTCCAACTGACGAAGACATCTGTGTGTTGAAATGCAGAGTGGACAGGTTTCATGAAGTGAGAGTATGACAGACGGACGGACGGACGGACGGACCCCCCCCCCACAAACACGCGCGCGCGCACGCACCCACGCACACAGCAGCAAAATACTGTTACTTCAACTCTCATGGGACCAGACGGGTGCCAAATTATTGAACATTCCAGATTATCAGACAGCACCTATACTGACCTAAGTCCTCACAGGTAATTCTTTGTTAGTTCTCATATACGTGCATTATACAACTATGCAGAGAAGTATTCCATCTGAATATCCCCTTCATCTGCTTGTTTGAGGTCATCAGGGTCAGGAGATACCACAATGGTTGATGTACAAACACCCTTGGATGAGTTTATGAACGCGTCCCAGAGATCTGCCCATTTCAATGATAAAGCTTGAATTCAATATGATGCGTTGATTATGAATGATTGATAAGGTGGGGCATGGAATCCAACATGACATACTTACTGTCATACTAGCAATATGCCTCAAGAAACTGAGAGAATACTAAGAAGAAAAACTTCTGTTGGATTATTTGGTATCTACCTAGGATATACACCTGGTACTTCTTCAATAAGTCACGCATATTACCACTGTACAAACTCTAGATGTCTTGGTCCCTGTGCTAAGATTCAAATGAACGGAGGCTCCCTTCACCCTTCGCACACAGACCCCACATGCCTTCATAATATGGCATGCAGTCAACCATAATTTATTCAATTTAAGCCAACAGATTTTAAGAACATCCATCACATAAAAGCATGTATTACTTATTACTGGGAAATAATCAGGTTCTTAGTGCTCTACACTCCTGCTTTTTACTCTGGAAATACTGGGTTCCCATTTCAGTGCTTTTACTCAGTCCATCCACACACATGCTTCAACCTTAAAACAGTGTCACTTCTTTCCACAGCCTCATCAACTCATGACTCACACAACCATTCTATCATTCCACATAGCATAACCTATGGAGATGAAAGTGTGATACCTAAGCAAACAATCCAATCAATCAATATTGAATTATGATAACACAGCCATTCACACAGCCAGATGATGCAACAGTAAGATATTTTCTGGACTTCTAGCTCTAAAGCTTTGCAATTGGATAAAAAGTAACATTTTATCTAGGTCACTTTGTTTCTGTTTAGGGTAGGAGCACTACAGATGTCAAGCTGGTAATTCAGAAAACAACTGACAATTTGCAATTTAAGAGGAGTAAGGTTTACTGGAGTCTTACAGATTTTGAAAATGTGCTCAATTCTGTCACTATGAAGGCTTTGTGGCACTAAATTATAAAACAGGGTTTGAGTGATACAATTATAAACTGTATCAAAGATACGTATGAGGATACAAACTTTTTGGTGAGTGAAGAAAATGTAACCTTGGAAGACCTAGGCATAGATTGGAGGACAATATTAAAATGAATCTCACAGAACTCGGTTGGGACGGCATGAAACAGACTGATCTGTCTCAAGATAAGGACAAGTCGCAGGCTCTTGTCAACACTGTGACAAAACTTCAGGCACCATAAATGTGAGGAATTTCTTGACTAGCCAAGAAACTACTGGCTTTTCAAGAAGGTCTAATGCCCCATGGAGTTATGTAGTTGACTAAATACAAACTTGTGAAGAGTGAAGGAAGTGTAACCTTGGAAGACTTAGACAAAGATGGAAGAATAAGATTAAAATGTCTCTTAAAAGAAACCAGTTGGAAGGGCCTGAACCTTCAGGTTCTGTAAAATACAACGAACTTCTCGACTGATGAACTGTTAGCTTTTTAAATGGGACTCTGTTCTACGGAGTTCATTCACTAGTCAGATAAAAATGTAACTGCAGTTTTCGTGAGCCATGCACCATTAGGCTGCCAAGGCTGAAGACCAAGTCCTTACCTAGTAAATTTATTTACAGGCAATATAATGAATTACATAAGGGCGAGCAAAAGTACACAGCCATACAGTGTGCAATCTAACTTTCCCATGGTGGCTTTCTGCTGACAATTTGGAATGTATGTTAATTACAGTCATCAGATAACAAAAGGTATTAAAACTATGGTTTAAAAGTACAAATAAAACTAAAACAGTGGTTTTTAAAAGACGAGAAAGGATCTCGATGTATAATACTAAAACACAACAAACAGTATCTCATACATTCATCGTCCATGATCATCTTTCTATCTCATGGCACCCATAAACCTCTACAGTTAAAACACAATATTAAATAAGCTAAGGATCAATGCAACAACACAGACACTTACCGTGAATTTCTTGTGATGTTCCCACGTCTCTGTGTTCTCCACACTGACTGTAGTCATGACAGTCGCTGGATGGTCACCCTTCACGTCTCCTCGTCTGAATGCTGGTTCACACAATGCTGTCAACGTAGAACACCAATGCTTCATATTGATGCAACACATTCTAGCTCTTTGGTCTCAAATTTTTATCACAAATTAGAAAGTGTCCTGTTTGTCATAATTAGCACAGTTACAATTCAAAATGTATATGCACATGCATTATTCCTGTCACATTCACCAACACAAGGACTGGTGTATAAATAGTTTAAACACTCATCGTTTGAAACTCAAATATTACTTCAACATGCAGAAAAGGAAAACCTGTTAGAGGCTACACACTTGTTAACATGTTCTTAGCAACACAGGTAACATTTGTGAAAAATTTAATTTTAAAATACAACCACAATTTTATAGATGGTGTCCTACACTGTAACTGAAGAACAAATTTTCTAGTCAAAAATGTATGATGCCATATCTGGTAAACTTCCAAACACAGTCTGGAACTA
Organism: Coptotermes formosanus; assembly: GCA_013340265.1. Taxonomy (NCBI): domain Eukaryota; kingdom Metazoa; phylum Arthropoda; class Insecta; order Blattodea; family Rhinotermitidae; genus Coptotermes; species Coptotermes formosanus. Next base: position 509,886 of record BLKM01000476.1, on the reverse strand, counting down.
ATAAAACACCTGCACATTATCACACTTTATGTTGCTGCCAATTTTGATAACATAACATTACAGTTAACTGTTTACTGTACAGTCCAATGTTTCCACCGAAAATATATCATTATTAACCAGCGTTAAAGCAATAAAACTGGAAGCATCTAAATGAATGAATCAATTAATCCAATCAATCAATAACTATTCACTGTAATAAATACTGTCAAATATCACAGTCCTCTGTAACACATAACTTTCTTCTCTAATAAAGTAAAGAATGAAACAGCAATTCTTCCTACAAGCTTAATTATCACATTTACAGTAAACACAACAGTACATAAAATAAACTGAAACTAACTGAAGTGTTCTACCACTCACACAGGTGTTATATTTAACGCAACACTTCTACAGACTGAACACGGCAGGTTCCAGTTTTATAACACTTATCACCTTGCTGCAAATGATAAAGAGTTCGGCCAATGTCAGCGTCTGGTTGGCTGATGAACCAACAGATAAGATAACACAAGCCAAGCCCACATGTGATACAGTACAATAACACTTCCTTCCCCCCACTTCACTAAATATTATAGGGTACATGCAATAATATGAATATTTAGGAACTGGGACATAACAACAAGAATTTACAGTACATGTGATAAATAAATTTTTTCATACCAAGTAAAAAATTTAATTGTTAAAAGGTAAAGTTCACCCTAGAACAGGCCACGAAGGCCCAGATAGGGAGTAAGGGTATAGCTCTACTCTTTCTTTAACCTCGGCCCTAGATGTGGGTGGATGGTTAACGCCACGTCCCGGCCGATTTACCCCCGGGAAAGAGACCCAGCACCCCTTATATAAGAGGCTAGGTGGGCCCCGGGGCCTGTCTGGGCTGCTGTGGAAAACTTCACCCCCACCGGGATTCGATCCCCAGACCATCCAGCCGGTAGCGAGTCGCTATACCTACTACACTACCCTGGTCCACCCATTTAATTGTTCACATTCCAAATTACATTGCTATCAGTCACAAACTGGGTGACCATTCTCACTGAAAGATAAGACAGACAAATCATGTTCCTTTATCAAATGATAAGCAGTTCATGTAACTCCCTCATCGAAGAGCCACATACTACAAACATTCTGGCACCTACATGAATATATGACAGTTTAGTGTGAGGGTGTAACCTTAAATTTAAAAATAGAGCAGTGCTCAGATGTAATTAACTTCATACTAGTTTTATTATGTAATACAAATACTGATCTTGTAACTAAAAAACAAGGATCAACCTTTTAAACCTTCAGAAAGAAGAAAACCATTTTATCCTCACTTTGTCTGTTACTCCAACCTTCTTGGCAGCAACACGTCTGGTACACGGTATTTGACAACAGGTAGAATGATGTGCCTCTCCCTCCCCACCTCCCCCAAAGAAAATAATAACGCAAAGCCCTTGCTGCAAAACAGCAAAATTCCACCTTTTATGGATAGAATCCCGAAGTTCAGGTGGCCTAGCAGGTTAAAATAATCTCACATTAATTCATCCCACAACATTGCATTACATTTTTCTAAGATCCATTTTAATGTAACCCTCCCACTTCTGCCCCAGATTTATTAAACTGTACTCTCGCAATAGGTACACACAGGAAATATGACAATGTAATAAAAGTAAGCAAACTGTAAGCAGATCAAATGTCTACATTTTTTTATATACCAATCACATTAGTGAGTGAAGGTTTGTTTAATTTTGCATGATCCTTGCCTTTATCCATGACTTCATTGGTCTCTCATCCAACCTTTCATTTAATAACCTCCATCTGATACAACATCTTTCAACTGCTTAAAAAGCAAGCAACATGAACTCAAATTCCTAATATCAGAACTGGTAGTGTTATCAGACTTTGGCATGGTTTACTTTTAAAACATTATCTTGTTAATTTCCTGGAATGAACAAGGAATCAAGTGAACCATTAAAAACAGGACACTCCATTTCTCAGCAGACAAGTAGCAGTTCATGCATATACCTCAATAAAAAAATTGGATTTCTTTAACTCCAGTAATAAACATTCATGTTATTCATGTTCTCCATTCAGCTTCAAAAACAAGTGACTGTACTTGCCATGATACTGAAACCCAAAAATAATTACCAGCTGTCCCTGGTTGCTTACTCTGCAGAAAAGTCATCCTCAATATATTACTATCAAATTACTGGCAAAATTAACCAAATTAAAACTACACTTGTCACCACTGTCGCACCCAAGGGCGGGGCTGCCAGGTTGCTGCCCGTCCTGCCCAAAGCGAAACTTAAAAAACACAGATTTTGTAGACATGATGATACCAAAGGTTTTCACATCATTTATGCTTCAGCCTAAATCAGCCAATAAAATTGGCTAGTACATTGGAATATTGAAAAATACAGTAAAAACTTAAGAATATCTAGATACATTTTCTTTTCCAGCTAGTTTTAATTTTCCCCTGTAACCTACCTAGACGTCAGCTTGAACATTTTGACATGATTTTCATAACAGTTTTTAAAACCAAAAATTATACATAGCCTCAGAGTCAGCAACCCCTTCCCCACAAAGAAAAATTCTGGGTGTGCCTATGCTTGTCACAACTTCCGTAATGTACCAAGTTTCCATTTAATCATGTCCATGACACAGCCACTGTCACAGGATGCCCCCAGAACATGCAAACCTTTTGGTATGCTGAAGCTTCTATGCTCAGAGACACAATTATAAAAATGCAAAGTAAGTAGAGGCATATATGCCTTTCCATTTGTTTGTCATAACTTTATTTCCTACTCACACAAAAAATTTCTATGAACAACTACAAAACATTACATAAATACACATCAGCACGATAATGAGTAAGCAGCACCTGTAACCTTGGATTTTAAGTACTGGCCAATATGTGGCGCAAACCAAATGATGTCAAGTTCATTTCCTGAGCCAAAAATATTAGCAGTTCCCAAAGAAGCAAATTCAAATTAACGCAAACACAATGTTCTGTAAAACCATGGGTCAGATTAAATCTCCTTTTAGATGGACTTCTGGCTATTGCCTACACTCATGAAAGTTTTAGCTCTATCAAAGAGAACAGTGACACAGAAACATGACATTTATGTTAGACTGCAGAATCCTTCTTACCCAAGTACAGCAGTTACAATGTAATAACACCTTTAAATGTTCTGTGACCTTCAAAATAACAACTAGTTTTTCAGGTATTTATTCTTTGCTTTCACTACCCTTCACAGAACTCCAGACAGCATCCACATATAAAATTACAATTTTTCAAGTCTTACACTTTGAAGTTTTCATAAAAATTACTGTTCAAACTAACTGACGGTACCACAATGTAAAAATTTCAATTTTAAACACTGAAAAAAAATGTTTACTGCTTCATGTTGTGGAACTGAAAAATTTGGGAATTACAATGAAAATGGAATTAGGAGATAATTCTCTTAAATTAACTGTCACAAACCAAGCAACTGCCCAGTCAAATTCCCTGGTCAAACAAGATGTCTCCTGAATTTAATGCAGAATGATATTGTCTAAACTGGAAACAGAACTGTTGATCTCCTGCAAAAGGTCATTAACTACTTGTCAGTCAATGTACTGCAACATCCCAAGAGACTCAAATCTTCGTCAGCACTGCTGTGACAACGTCAAACCTCATAGAAACTTCCTTATTATTTGCACTTTACTTTGACGAGATGCTACACACCAGACATTCAAAAACCAGTACTAACAGTCACAGATGTAAATAACAAAGTTATGCTCTAACCCAGAATAAAACTGCACCAAAACTCTGTCTTTTCAAAGTCCCTGGTATTAGATATAACAGATATTCAATAACCATCAAACGACTGCACGCATGATTCTGATACACAGATATTACTCAAATATCTGTGAAACTTCCCGTGTCCTTACAGAAGTAATTCCCATGTGGGCCCAGGTGCAGAAAATGTAAAACAACATTTTAAGACACATTAACACAATTACCATAGCTTCACGTAAATTCTAGCTAGAACAATTATAATAATGTATCTGCTCGTCTGAATTACGAAAACGGCTACAAAAATACTGTGCAGGACACAGCTATAACAGCAAAACAAATATTACTTCTTGGATCGTTCAATATATTGTCATCACAATAATCCACGAAACATGCAATGACATCTACAGAAATTACAACTACAAATAATGTGTTGTCGTATATAATGGAAACTATACCCATATATGCTGTTTCACTACTATGCAAGTCGAGAAAGGCTACCAGATGACGAACATTGAAATCTGTATACGAGTAATGTACGGGACCCTGGTTTCAATCCCAGCAAATTACACTCCTCACTTTTTTCAAGAGCAAGCACGCGTCTAAAACTCTACAAAGTACACATCTAAAATTCAGAAAAATCATACCTTTCCGTTGCTCCCATGACAACATCACGTATTTTCATCCCTTGTTGAAATGACAAAGACATCCGCCCACACCCCTAACGGCAACATATGATCAATCTGGCTGTGTGGTCAACACCACCGCGGTGAAAGTTCAATGGACCTGTCCCACATGTTGTGGCGCCACAAGCGGCATCTACGTGCGTTACTGTAGCCAGTGCTTAGTGCTGTGATTAGTACACATGGACGGCGTTGAGGGCAACGTTGTCTCACGTGACGATTACTGCCGTATGTTCTTCTTTTAACAATACAAAAATATTACATTTTCGTACCATGTTTAAACATACAGGCTAATGACGTAAAATGGAATCCCAGTTTAAACCAGTTCTCTTTGCTTACGACAGAAGTATTCTTATAAAAAATCCAAGCTTCCTAAATTTAAAAAAGGGAATTATCAACATATTTGAACAATTGAATAAATGGTTTGGTGATAATTTATTAGCCTTGAATTTTGATAAACTTATTTTCTTCAGTTTAAAACTAAAAATAGTTCATTAAGTGAAATAAATATAAATTATAGTAATAAGTATATCAATAACACTTCAAGCAAACATTTTTAGGTATCACTATCGATAACAGATGGGACATGTTGATAAACTTATTGTCAAATTAAGTACAGCTTGTTATGCTACCAGAATAACCAAACAATATGTTTCATTATCAACACTAAGAACGGCTTATTCTTCTTATTTTCACGCATTCATGTCATATGGTATAATTTTTTGGGGTATTTCTACTTACAGTATGAAAATTTTTAAACTGCACAAAAAGGTTATTAGGATCATGACTAATATTAGGAGTAGGGACTCTTGCAGGGAAGTGTTTAAAGAATTAAGAATTTCACCATTTTATTCCTAATATATTTACTCTTTATTAACTTTTGTATCAAACAATAGCAAATTATTTACACCTAACTCTATGGTAAGTAATATTATACCAGACAAAAAAACAACTTTCACCTTCCACTTCCAGGATTGACTGTCAACCAGAAAGAAGTTCATTACTTCGGTCCCAGGGTTTTTAATAGTCTTCCATCTCATATAAGGATTTATTCTTTACTAATAATCACAAATTCAGATCAACAGTAAAAGATTTTCTACTGACAAATACATATTATTCACTAGAAGAATTTTTTAATAGAATTTTTAAAAGAATTTTTTACATAACATTTTGTCCTTTTATTCCTTTATTCTTTTCACTCTTTTCTCACATGCATTTTAACTTGAGTATGGATGTTACATATCTGGACATAAATAATAATTCTTTGTGACCTTATATTGTTGTTTGGTATGTATGACTGATGAGTATTTTAATAATACTAGAGTCTAAGGGTCTTGGTTTATACTCATAATTTTAAATTCTATAACTGTTGTTACATAATATAAACTTGCATACGCTGACATCTTACCGTTTTTAAACTATTTATTTATTGCTATTAATTACTTGCAATCCACTTTATATATTATTTATTCTTATTCTTGCTTTTAAACTAGTAATCAAATGTATAGTTTATTGGTAAAGTTTGACCTTATACACATTTGAGATGTATTGTATCATTCATTATTAGCCATCATGATTGTACGTTTGCATAATCAGTTTTACTGACATGTGCCTCTGCGTGGTACACATATCTTGTATTGTATTTGTATCTGTATCTATATTATTGACATGTTCATGTATCTCTGTAAATGACAAATTCTACATCCAACAGGCACTGAGCCTAGCATGGATTTAAGGAATGTGTAATAAAATTGAAACTGAAATTCCTACTCCAAGCTTGAAAAAATATTCTAATTAACAGAATATAAATGAGCTATAACTTAGTCTTCTATATTAATCACAATAATAGAGTGGCATTTTAGTAAATTTAATACCACGTATTATGTATGCATTACGAAACAAGTCTTCTTGATATTATTAAAATGCATCACAAGAACTGTAATTTGACGTACATGAGTAATTCCCATTACGATTAAAACAAGATATAAAGTTTGGTTGCCTTATGAATTGCAGTTACATTGAAGCCAAATTATTATTCTTCATTCATGTATTACCTTTTATCATGCAAAAGCAACACAAAACGTTACCGTATTCAAACCGTACACAGAAAACACAACACAAAGCTTTATGGGAGAATAAATGCACAATGCCAGAGTAAAAATTCTAATAATACAAATGATAAAAAAATTGAACCAATCACAAAAGTGTAGCGATTCCTTTGCATCCTAAGCCAGGACAAGAGCAACAAATGACAAGAATCAGGAATGGAAAGTCTTCAGAGCAACTGTTCTGCAACAGTATCACTGGCTTTGAATGGACAAGGTCGCATTACGCTACACTAGATGATCTGTGGTATTAAGCAAGCACGTTCTTGTCCGCTGTGATATAGTACATGAGGAGCATCTGTACTAGAGGTATGTAACACAATAGAATCTTCACACCATTATCTTGGAGCTGTCTTGTTTGATGTGATAAGCTGCACCTCATATTTACAGTGTAACTGGGTCCTGCAATAATTTGAGGGAGGCCAAAATCATATGGAGCAGAGTCCCTCATTAGAAGTTGCTCAGCAAGATATTTCACTTTTTGGAAGCTGACGATAAAAAAAATAAACAAGTTACCCTAACATAATCTAATCTAATGACCAATATGACTAAATACAATAGTGAATTAATATAATGACATGCATATCAATGATACACGTGCTTTTCATTGCAGGGAAAATGTAAGTAGCATATGTGGTAGTTTTGATTCAGTCTCTTGGTAATGCTCCATTTACTTAAAACAATCAAGAATCAAGATTTCAAAATGGCACTTATGGTATCAACTGGACGGTGGTGCTCAACCACCTTGCTACACATAGCAGCATACTGCCACCCACATTTCAAGACTTAAGGCTCGGAATAACATTTATATTTTCATCCAAAATACAGATAACAGACGGAAGTGAGGGATTAAATCCAAGCCATGGCTATCCTCTACACACAACAGTTACCCCCCTCCTTGTTTTCCCCTTTCAGTTATGAGTGAGGATATTTTGGGTGTAATGTTTGTTTGGAAAACATCATTTCTGCAAACAAATAAGTAAACAAACAAATAAATCAATAAATAAACAAACAAACAAACAAACAAACAACCTAACCTAACTTGAACTTAAACCAAATGACCAAATGGCCAAAACGACCAAAACGACCAAATCATAAAAAGGCTGGCAACCACTGGTCTAGTGAGTGTGTTTGTTTTACTTGGCATTTGACAAGTGTGACTCCATCCCAGTCTTACCACAGAATTTTTCTGTGTGTCTTTTTAATTATATGGATTGTGGTCTGTATTATTATACTTTACTGCAGGAAAAGTCACCAGAGGAGGAGAGGACACTGGCGTTAATAAAGAAAAAGAATTCTTTGCTGTCATGGTGAACCTTTTCCCACAGGAAATAAGGCATACTTAACTTCAGCACCGTCCTGGAACAAGTTAGTGTGCAAATGTAATTTTTATAATTTTAAAGAACAGACACTGTGTGAAGTACGTGCATTGTGTTATTACGGTTGATAATGCACTACACTGCAAAATAAAATGTAGTGTTCACCAAGTAATGTGAAGGTTACAAAATTATGAAGTAAGGGATTGGTGGGGCATGTACCATGCTTGGGAGATTTCAGCAATTTTATGCTTTGTAGGTCACAGAAACTGAATGTAAGAGAAAGCAATTTGGTGATCACTGTTCTATTGTTCACAACTCAATGGAAGAGATTAGTTGGGAGGCAAAGACATAGATGGAAGATCTTAATAGCATCTTACATAAAGTTCACAGAAGAACTAAATGCTACACATCTAACCAAAACCAAGAACGACATAAAAGAGTAACAATCTCTCTTCAAAATTCAAAATACAAAAATAAAGAAAGGAAAAGTGAACTGAAGCGAGGAAAAAATGCCTTCCATTTCAGTGTCAATCAGTCTGCCAATATGGCAGTGATTTCAGATCACGCCAGTGCCTAACTGGTAATGGAATGTAACACATTTTCAACACTACTTGTGCCTGATATCAGGCTTCTGCCGAGATGTTGATGAGATCTGCGCCCTTCTGGGGTATAACCCAGTGTTATACCCCAGAAGAGCGCAGATCTCACTACTAACACTGGGTTATACCCCAGAAGGGCGCAGATCTCACTACTTGTGCCTGTTTTTTGTGTGGCTAGTGAAATGTTAACAACCACTCCACATACAGCCTCTCCTGCAGACATTAACTGGAACTAACAGTGAATACTGAATAACACTGGTAAAATCCATTACTGAAAACTGGCTTATCTCATGACTTTTAAAGCTTTAGCCAGTACAAGACAGAATATGCCAAAATTATTATGCTATGCACACACTTAGTAACATCTTAAAATAGTGGAAGTCAGAACTAACACAGTATGTTCTAATACAGGGGTCAGCACACTATGGCCCACAGGCTGCGTCTGGCCCATGGCCTCAATTTATCCAGCCCAACAATGATGGGTCAACCTTTTGAATGAATAGTCCAATTCTTATAGTGTCACAGCAAACTGGAGAACACAGTTAAGTTTACATTGTTTTTCAACACTTTTTAACTCCGTAAGCTTTCGCAAGGGTTACGAAGTTTTTGCCCTTACAGTGTCTACCAGTCTAACAGTGTTGCAGCCTTGACAATTTCATTCTTTCTTTATCTGTTATCACTCAAAAACATGCAGGTATAGAGATATAGCATTTAAAGGGATTTTTCGGGTATGGTGAAAATAAATTAAGGAATTGGTCATTATCTGTGTTGTTGTTATAGTTCTCCTGTTTTCAAAAATTAAATACATGGCACCTCATCACAGATCAGCCTTATGTGATTAGCATTTACAATCCATTTTTGTGATGAGAACCACCAACTTTGAACCCCAATCAAGCATAATTTTGTCCAAATAACACAAATTTCAGGCTTCTCACTGATTCCCCCTGAAATCTGATTGTGCATAATTACAGTATAATCTACAATACATGTATTCCAATAATAAATAAATCTGTGCAGATGTTTTTTTATCTTGTTTACATCTTTGATTTCACCACCTCCTCTCGGCCCACAATGCCTAAAATACTTTCCAGCCCTTCTTTAAAAAAGTTGGCCAACCCCTGTTCTAGTGCAATAAACAGACTTCGCTACATGCATCAGTGTTGAATCTTAAAGAAGCTCAAGCAGTTTGTAGAATCATCTTGGAAAAACCATTCCTCTCTAGCTTCGCTGCTCCTACAGGATTTCAGGCTTCCGCAGCAATGTATACGAGATCTGCACTCTTCTGGGACGTTATGCAGCATAGATTGGTAGACGGCTATGACATTTCAGGGGCAACCTATTGGTCCCATCTTCAAGGGTCAAGAACATGGGACAGACAGGTTGTCCCAAAATGTAAGTACCACTCTACAGTGCATCATATCACCCAAGAGCACAGATCTGTGCTGCTCCTGTGCCACGCATCAGAATCACTTTCATTAAAACACTTCTATGGTATTTGGTAATTCAAGTAAATGGCTTGCAGGATTTGCTTGCTTAGTTTTAACAGAGTGTATCTTTTAGGTGTCTATGGACTGCATAAAAATGACTGCAGAAACAAACTTAACACAGGAAACAAACAAGCAATTGTGTCCTTATTTTATTCTTGACACTCCCTGCTGGTTATAAGGAACAAAAATATATACTATCTTCATTAATTGCATGACAATAAATACACAAGGATGGTAATGCAATACATTATATTGACACCACTCTGTGACATTTTTTCATTGAACATTTTCTTTATTATTAGGAAAAAACATTATTTCATCTACCAGACTGCTGCCATCCAATTCTGCTATGTTGTAACATATGCTCAATGCTCTGCCAGGCAGATGTGTCAAGTACACAGCACACACTACTGAAGGTGTACAAAAGACTGTATAGTATTCATTTATAATTTAATGTTTCATCATTTGAAAATGAGTAGGAAGTTCAAAATCACATTCATAGTGAAGTTCAACCTTAAGTTCAAACATTTCTATGTTTGCATACCCTGATCATTTGTACTCTCACCAAATATTACCACAGTGCTTAAAATTAACAATAAATGTGCCACACCTGTAGCATGTACATCCCTAATAATGTGTTCTCTTTAGCAAATATTATGTACGCATTAACATGTTGAATTAATGACGACTGGCCAGAATATTGAAACTACAGATCAGATGAGCAATGGACAGAAAATTTTAATCAAAAAACCTGATGTGACGGGATCACTTTGAAGACATGGACACAGACAGGATAACACTAAAAATTGACCAATAATACAGAAGGCATGAGAGTGTAGACTAAATTCAGTACAGCCCAATATGAGAATCTTTTGAACATGGTAATGGCCCTTCAGTTTCATAGAAAGGGCAGCTGAGCGCTTACAGACTGACAAGTTTTCACCTCTACTACAAGAAGGTACCTTTATTACAACAATCCAAAATAATGGTATACTTAAATACACTGGATTGGTACGCTAGACTTCAAACTGACATTTCATGCAACTGAGATTTGTGTTTCCAGAGCACATGATATTGTGGTCTTTTGGGCTATGACACTGCACAGTCTGGTAAGTAGTTGCAAATATTTGAGAGGAATGTGCTGCCTCCATCACTGGGGAATGTAGCAAGTTGCACGTTCCTCAGAAACACTGGTAACCAACCAGTTACCACACTACATGCTGTCATACCATAACAGACCACATTTTATCACTAACCTACCTAACTTGGCAATACAAGGGTTAATTTTGTTTGCTAACCATTTACATTATTGCACTGTTGTGAATATACAGAACACCTGTCCCTCCAAATGCCTCCTAAAATTTTAACTGTGCATTACATTCACTTACTTTCAATTCTATAAGATGTAGTCCTACAACACAGGACTGAATATGTTGTTAGAAACTGAAATCACTTTTCTTCTCTAGTTTCTTCTATGTATAAACACGTGTATGTGCAATGCAGTGCAATGGGAAACAAGATGAAGGACAAGTTCAGTATGTCCAGTGGCATGAATGTAAATGACTGGCTTGGTGCATTTCTATGTATCAAAATTCCAACAAAATTTTTAACTTATGTAAAAGGTAAAGGTTGTTCCTGTGCATGCCATGAAGGCATATACAGTACATAGATGCAGAGTTCCACTGATTCTTTATGTCCACACTAGATGGAGGTGACTGGTCAGCTTCACACTCTGGTTACTTTATCCCTGGGGAAAGAATGCCCAGTGTCCATTGAACAGAAGGTTAGCTGATATGCAAGGAAAATTTCAATGAAAAATTATCAACAGTGTTTAGTAACATGATACTGTAGCCAATAATTGTACAACTATACTGGGAAACGTTTTTATTCCTGGTAACCTTTCACAGTAATTCAGGAGCGCATGATATTTGGGAGAATGACATTTATTAGTGTCACCTAGTAACACCTGATCATTTAAACAGTCTTTTCACTTGTATCAGTTAAAACCTTGCAGATAAGATCAACACAGAAATCGAGAGCAGTACAATATACATTATTCAACTTTAATAAAAAATGGCAAAAATTTCTACTGCTATGAACTCTTCTGACAGTTAAATGATTTTTTAATTGTGTCAACCAAATAAGACTGTCAACTGCTAAGATTATGTAGTATTTGTGACAAATGAATGAGTGTGTAGTACTGACAGAATGACACTGACAAGGTACAAAAGACAGAAGTATTCACAGAAAACCTGTCCCAGTGCTACACAACCCACCAAAAATCTCACACGGATGGGCCTGGCAACTAACTGCCTCAGCCATGGCACAGCCTATTTATACCATTTACGGTACACACTCAATTGGTAGTACGCACAATAAACCCTCATACCACACTTATGCTGGGAACCATCCACTGACCAAGCAACATTGTGTACTGTATACACAATATACTGGGAGTGTGTTCTACTCCATGGTTGTAATTATAATGACCAATATCAACTGACTGGAGTTAAGTTCCAGAAACTTCTGAATATTCAACATGCATGTTCACCAACAGACCACTGCAAAACATTCTAAATTCATCATACCACATTCACACCCTGGTATATTATGCACTGATGCTGTAGAAATCCACAAAGAGTTCAGTGCACTTTATCCGTCTGCTGTCTCTCAACATCGTTCAGCACAAGTTTCAAAGCACATCTTGCTAACCCACACTAATCATTTCAGGTGCTGCACAGGGCAATAAAAACGTGTATCATGATACACGAACATAAAATGTTAACGCTGCATGGCGCGAACTTGCTCTTTTACTTCTTCCACCAAAACTGCGCTTTTGAATAGTGATTCCTGCTGAAATCCCAGATGAGCTGATATCAACTGCAGTTTCTTTAGGTTCTGTGATGAGAAATAATGACTGATCAGAATTATTTGATATAATTGCACAGTTAACCCTTTGGCACCCAAAGATTTTAGTCAATGCATAGTGTGATGCTGAGAAAACCGAGCATCACCTAAGTCATCAGCTAAGAAAATGCAAAGTCATTCAAGGTCTTTTGGAGAGTACAGTGGGCACTTACCTCTGGCATCAAAGGGTTAAAAGGTAAACTTTTGGCCATGCTTAAGTGACATGCCATGAAAATATATGGTGCAGCACAAGGCTCATGCATTCTTAATCTCAGCATCAGACTGAAGTGACCAGGCTGCTTCACACCCCCCATTATCAAGTTATCACAGCTGAAATACTTTCAGAAATATATACACAGAAGGGTTCAGAAAAAGCAAACTATGTAGGGAAGAGATCTTCTATAAAGCATCTCAGTTCATAAATAATAAAAAACAAATAATCTGTGAACTACAATTCTGCCACACACACATGTGTATGAATGCAGGTACACATGCACAAAAACACATGGCATTCTCAAGTTTCGTTAAAATTGTTTCAAGCAATCTCAGACACCTCAGGAATTGTAAATAACTGGCAAAATACACACTTAGCTGTACATAAAAATACAACATGTAGCTCCAAACAAGTATCCCATGACAATGTTGATATTTTTTTAACTGTGTTCAAAGGGAAGGTCATACAAATCAAAGACAAAAAGAGTAAACATTTTGTCTATTCTCTACACTAAAAGAGTTACAGACATCTGACACTGTTAACAGAAATATGCAAGAAAGAAGGTTCACTGTGCAGCAATTTTTAATGACACAATGACATGTCTAATTGCTCCAAGTGACCACTTTCTTCTTTCAGACAAATTTTTTTACTTTTTAAAAGAGAAGCTGGCCCTCTGCCGAGCATGGTACTACCATTTTTCACATGCGATGCAGCAATGAAGATGTGGCCCGTCAGCTCTGCTCCTGTTTGTGACTTCACTGCATTAACCCCTTAAAGACGAAGCATATCTGTTTTATACAAGGACTCAGTGCGTACCGTGCTGTAAACACTCTCCACTTCAGTTATAAAAACCAGTCTCTTAATGTGTTATAAGGCAAAAGATGCTGTTTGTTCTGAGACCCGTACAAAACACATAAATGCAATGTGGGCACCGCGTAGAATTTTTTAATGTTAAACCTGGTGGTATTTAAAGTTACCGCTAGGCTTTAAAAGGTTAAGAAGGTTTTTTCGTATGCTTCCATAATCATTCAAAGGTGTCACAACTTGTGACCTTTGCAACCTGACTTGCAACTTTCCCTGTCCAATCTGGCAACTTTCAATCTGCTTGCTTAGAAACTGTGTTAAAAATCTCAAAAAATGTGCTGGTGCACCATCATGCTGAACCCACACACTTTAATTTCAAGTGACCCATCTTCTAGCAGTTCCAGCAGGAAGTCTTCAAGGATATTTAGCTAGCTACCTCCAGTTAACAAATCGTTCATGAAACAGTAATTCGTCATGACCCACACAATTCATTAAAGTGAAATTCCCTCGTTACTAGACAGATGGGTTACAGACACACCTTCCATCAAAATGTTCTGTCCACAAAAAAAATGTCTGTCCTTATATTTTCATTAAAAAATGACATGCTTACATGTTGTCTATTGAGGATCAGTTAACATTTTTCTGTCTCCTGTAAAACTGTGTATCAGTGGGTTATGACAACCTGCCATTTCATCAGCGAAATATTCAAATACAGTTTGTCTATAAATCTACTATCAATAATCCTACACCATATTTACATAAAACATGTGACGAAAATGTGTCTTGCTTGTTTCGTCTGGTTTTTTTTGCAGCTCACTAGTAGGCATTTCTATCACCAGTTATTCATCCCTCATTCATATAACCCCGTCAGTAAACAAACTTCAGCCAACCTGCGCATCCTGATCAGTCCAGTCACAGACTTCCAACTATATGAGGCACTACCATCAGGATTAAGGGCTTAAACAACCTGCTGGTGAAATGAGTAACCATGACAGCACACGCGTTTCGTCAAACATTCTACAAACACTGGTGGCTGTACTACCACCCACCATCTCCAGTATATGACCTCCTTGTCAAATGTCTGCTGTATTTGTGGCTTGGTCTTTGGCTTCAGAAACTCACCCTTTTTTTTTCTCATAAATACTTGTGCATGGGTAAAGATATTTGCCACTCAGATCTTTGCAGACTTCTGAATTGTTTCTCATATTTTTGGACAGCTGGTGCCACATTCATGTTTTAGAATCTGCAAACAATGTGACTATCTGCATATTTTTCATTAGTATACGATATACATTTCAAAAAGATAGAATTAATAGCACAACACATGACATGTCTTCCTAGTCCAGCTCTTACTACATGTCAAGAGCATGTGTGCCAAGATGTCTGGTCAGCAATGTTGCCAACAGGGCTGTGGAGTCGGAGTCGAAGTCATGGAGTTGGAAGGAATTTTGGTGGAGTCTGAGTCAGTAAAAATGTACCGACTCTGACTCCAACCTAGATATAAAATCTTAAACAGACACTAGCTACAACAACCATTAGACTTATAATTAAATCTAAGTTATAAGTGTAAAAAGTAGCCTGATGATTCGCATGATGGTGATGAAATGTCTTATGATACCATTTACCATTTTAGGAGGTTTACCGTTGTTAATACATATTGGGCTTTTACAAAGGAGTCAGAGTCGGAGGTTTTGTGTACTGACTCCACAGCCCTGGTTGCCAAACATGACCACCGTTAGATACTGCCCTGAACATCACGTGTATGTAATTCCTTCAATACTGATTACTCTTTACTCTTTATTTGTAATGATCTCCCCTTCATACAGATGTAGTCTTAGCATTGTCACTAAACATCATGCATAATAAACACCACATATGGGCCTGTGCAATGTAACTCTATGTCATGTTATAATCATATTGTACAATGTGAGGAAGACTTACAGACTCTGTATTTTCAATAGCATGTTCTTGTAGAGCAAAGTTCCTTGCTGCATGCGTCAAAACCTGCAATGCAAATATAAGAAAGAATGATAAGCAATATGCAGTTGAATTTGGTATATTCCAGTTAACACAACCAAACATGTCATCTTTATCCAGCATATGTAGGTTAATAAGTGCACTTGCATATCACTGCTGTGAGAAATATCCCAACCTCGGCACGGTTAGTTTAAGTTAGGTTACACACCTAACCTAACCTAACCTAAGCACCCTGAATACATTTAGCAAGGCAACAAATATAAAAAGGAGTGTGAATTTGTATCCAGGCATGTTTCTTGTATAATACATGGTTGATTTATATTGTACACTCCTTAGTAGTTCAGCAAGCTTGGCTGCCTGAGACACTCTAGAAGGACCACTATCATGTATTTATCACTGGGCTGTGCCATGGCTCAGGCAGTTAACTACTGGCCAATCACTGTGGAGGCATAGGTTTGATCCAAAGCCCATTCACATGGGATCTGTGGTGGGCAAAGTGGCACTGGGACACGTTTATCTTCAAGTCGTGCAGTTTTCCTATCAGTACCATTCCACTACTGCTCCAGTATTTCATTCACCAACCACGCACTCTATATAATCTTAGTACCAGAGAGCATTATTAAATAAAGCACTTCTCTCTCTACCATCATTAAGGTGACCAAAAACATGTGAAGTGATCAGTACCAATTGTATGCCGACTAAAATCTTATATTTATTTGATCACATCTAAAGCTGTGCCTACTTGGCTAGAACATTGAGCCATACATGTCAGAGCACTACTGACAATATGTTATGCAGAGAATCAACATTAGCAGTGACAGGATGACAACACACATGTTCTCTTTTGTGATACTGTTTAATTCACTTGTTGTATCAGGACATTGCTCTGAGTACACCATTTGATGTGCAAAAACAGTTTCACATTTTGCCACAAAGTTGAAATCCCAGCGAAATTTTCTCTGAACCGAATATGTGCACTGCTGAACTTCAGTAAAACCGCCGTTGTCAAAGCAGTTCCTGATACCAGACTGTTATGTAAGGGTAAAGTTGTACCTGTCCACACCATGAAGGCTTACAGGAGAAGCAGGGGTATGGCCCCATTCATCCTCCACCTCGGTGCTCGATGGAGGCGAGTAGTCAACTTTACGCCAAAAGCCACTTTACCCCCGAGTCTGAACCCCGATACCGACTGAACAGGTGGTTGGGTGGACCTCAGAACCGCTCTGGACGTTTCAGCGCTGCGAAACGGGGTTAACGTATCCCAACGTTTCGAAGGAAGACAGTTCCTTCGTCAAGGGCTGACGAGCCCTGGACTACGCTCTTTAGAAATTTCGGGGTCAGTTAACGCCGCTACACAACGCAACATCCCTCGAAAGCCAGAACCCAAAATCCTAGTACGCAGGAAATTTGATTTCTGAATTACAGTAGACTCACCTCATTTGACCTAGCACCACGCTGTATTTGTCTCGCTACTGACGCAATGTTATTGACATTCACTTGTACACGATCTGCAAGTCGTAACTTTGAATCCACAAAAAGGCTTCTCGCACTTGTGCTAGATGCAGACGCCATGTTGCATGGATTACCCGCATTTAACACGGATTGTTAGTTCCGAGACAGGAAAGATAGCTCTGCGGAACAATGTCTACAGTAACTGGTGATTAGATTTTGTCGTGATAGTGATCACAGATCACAGGTGGTGATGGCAAGTCTTTTTCTGGGAAGTGATTCGGTGTAATCTGGTGGGCAGGTACAAATGTTTCGGAGGAACTTGCTACGTCCATCTTCTACCCCGAAGTTGTGAGGGGAACAAGTACCACAGAAAAGTTTCTACGGGTTTTACCAGACTGCATGGCATCAGCCCTTTACGTTCAAAAGTTCGTACTGTAGCGCTCTGAAGGCGAAAGACGGATATTTCTCTGTGGTTGGTAGCCATGCGCATGGCATGTTGGTAACCTGCGTGCCAGATTAATCCGCGACATGAAGCCTGATGTGTCGTGTCAATGTGTGTGTTAACAATATACGAACATGGGAGAAGTGTCTGACAAGGAAGGCGATGGGGCAGAGAATGGAGAGAAATATTCCATTCTCTTGCCCACATATAACGAGCATGACAATCTAGCCATTATTGTTTGGCTGATAGTGAAGTATATGGAAAAAAGGTGAATATAACCACTGTTGAGTTTTGCGTACAGGGAAACGTTGCACAATGATACGTATTTTGAGCATTACTGACGTGGCTGTTTCAGACACGATAAATTATATATCTTACGTGGGAACCTATACAGTGCAGTGTCTGCAGCAATTTAATGCATGATTGAAAATTACGTTTTTTATGCCGAGGTGATGCCAATTTTGTTGTTTTGGTCAGTACCTTTGTGACACCCATATGTTGCACATGAATGACGGGCAAAGACAAGTGAAGGATATATATATATATATATGTTCGCGTGTGTGTATGGACATGGCGCATTTACATAGTTATGAATGAAAGATACCTAAATAATAGCGGACTGTTTTATATGTAAGTATGTATGCACTGTCCACATTTGTCCATAACTCTTCAGATGGCTACATACCCCACTTCCACACGGTGTCAACACCCCAAAACAGATTCAGTATCAATACTGAATCACCATGAAAACTTAGAATCAGTAAGGAATTTACTGTATAGTCAGATCATAATTTTCTCATTCATGGTAGAATTTGCATTTTGTTAGACATATATGTCAACAGCGGCATGCTTTTGCAGTATATTGTTTTTGTAACATTTCAGTCCTGTGCTTGAATGCCAATAATTCGCCTTCATATTCTTGCTTGTACACTGTAGTGATTATGACTACGAAATAATTGTTATTGATGATGGAAGCCCAGATGGAACATTGGAAGTTGGAAAGCAACTTCAAGAAATATATGGCAGTGAAAAAATTGTACTACGTCCAAGGGAAAAGAAGCTTGGTCTTGGAACAGCATACATTCATGGTATCAAACATGCAACTGGGAATTTCATTGTGATTATGGATGCAGATCTATCACATCATGTAAGTTTCTCACAGGCTTCATTTCAGAATAGAGAATATCTCTGTCTGTAAAATAACAAAGCTACAAGGCTGGACAACCAAGGAATTGTGGTTTCACTTCCAGCAGGGTAAGAGACTTTCCACAGCATTCAGCCTGGCTGTGGGGCTCACTCCAAGGTTAAGAATATGTGGTACTGTACCTCCACTCCTTTATATACAATTATGGCGTGGTGTTTAAGTACAGGGGCAACTGTACCCTTTACAGGGAGGAGGTATGCATGGTAGTGGTAGTCTTGGAATTTGAAGTGGGATTACATATAGTATACTTTTGTGTTAAATTTGACCAAAATGTGCTTTTTGCCTATTAAGGACATACGGAAGATAAATATGTGTACTTCATAAGCAATAAAACAAAAGCGACACTCCAGACAGGGAGCCTTATGGTGCAGTAACAATGGGAAGTAATGTTTAGAGTCTGCACAGTACATGTTGCCTAACCTACTATCTGTCCCATCCATCCCATCCCCTTGACATTTGTAAACAGATGTTGAACACGTGGTTTCATCTTGGCCACTATATTAATGCACATTTGAAGTAATTTTTGTGTATTTTTTTCATCTGATAATTTATTAACATACAGGCTTCATTAGTAACTGCAAAAGATTTTGATTTCTGGTATCTGTTTTGTTTGCAGCCAAAATTCATTCCAGAGTTTATTAAAAAGCAGAAGTCTGGAAACTTTGATGTTGTATCTGGAACACGGTACATTGGCACTGGTGGAGTATTTGGTTGGGATTTCAGGCGAAAGTTGGTCAGCCGTGGAGCGAACTTCCTGACACAGCTGTTACTACGACCTGGAGCTTCAGATCTCACAGGCAGTTTTAGGTCTGCTGTCTGCTCGCTGACCAGAAGTGTGTTAGCTGAGACCAGTGATTAATGCATTTTAACATATCAGAATGAATTGAAAATTCAATAAACATAATTATTTCCATAAGTGCACTAAATTCAGTAAGAAAATTGTAGAAAGTTTCTCTTGTAACTGATCATGGGCTTGCTTGAAGTTTATAAATAGCTAGTAATGAGAATACGTGATGGCTAGTTGATCGATACTGATGATCCCCAGTAATTTAATATTATCCATGTTGCATGCAGTAGTATAATTTTACAGTGTTTAGTCCAACAACTGCACAATAATTAGATACAAAACACCTCCCTGAAGATGGCCGAAAAAGCCGAGACATGTAGGAGGCTTACGTGTGATTGTATACTTTTGTATCTAATTATTGTGCAGTTGTTGGAATAAACATTGTAAAAAAAAAAAGATACCCAGTAATTTCATCTGCATATGGGGTTAGTCTCCAAATTACTGCTATTATCCTTTGTGTGATAATAAAAGTAATAGATTTATTTTGATAAGTCTGCCAACAAATCTAAGCTTGTTAAGATTTCATTGTGCTGCCTATATTTCAGGCTGTACAAGAAGGATGTGCTACAAAACTTGATTCAATCATGCATTTCCAAAGGCTATGTTTTCCAGATGGAAATGATAATTCGGGCACGACAACAAGGATGCGCCATTGGCGAGGCAAGAATTATCTTTCTCTTGACTAACATATAATTAATTTATTGACAGAGAAGTCTTCTGGGGTGTGACATCATATACACTTCGGACATATACTGACATTTCAGAGGAACCTGCTACCTCCATCACACTATGCAGTGTCTTGTCCCAGAAGGCCTTCTTGTAGTTGTTACCACAAGAACCTCAAATTTGACAGTTCATTGGTTATAATAGCCCAGGGCTGCAGAAATAGTTCAAATCGCCAATCAAAACCCATGTGGAACTCAGTTAACTTGCCTGTAAGTAGAGAACTTGATATTCTAAAGTAATTTTAACAGTTTTGGTTTTCTTGTTTTCAGGTACCAATAACGTTTGTTGATCGACTTTATGGGGAGTCAAAATTGGGAGGTTCAGAAATATTGCAATTTGCGAAAGGTCTTCTGTATCTCTTTGCAACAACATGAATACAAATACGCAATTGAAGACTGTGTATTTTAAATAATTACAATAAAGTTATATTTACCTACACTCTTATTGCCGTACATATTTACATAACCAGTATGTTCCTATCACCATCCTGTCCCAAAAAATCTCATTTGGGTGTTAAGCTGTGGGTCATAAGGAGTGGCTGGCAGACTGCACTAGCATGGACATAGCTATTCAGTTGTGTAGGCCAGGATTGGCCCTTGTTGTTGCCAGTAGGACTGAAATTAAGATTGATTGAGGTAAATGAACCTGCAGAAGTGTTTTTGACCTCATTATGGCAGTGACTTTGGTAACTGTGGTAACTGGTGGAACTGAGATTAATACTGGTCCAATCCAACAGTCATCATCATACATGAATCAAATATTATAATACATGAGAAACCAAAAAAAACAAGAGTTTAGCAAGGAGTACAAATCACAAAGCTCCTCACTATGCAGTGTTTGAACCCCCGCACACCTAAAAGGAAATTCCCATGTATATTTCCAGCGAGATCCAATATCCTACAATAAAAAGAATGGAAATAATTAAATTGCAGCCATATTGAACTGTAACTGCAATAGTTAACAGAAGAGAATATTGTGTAAAATCAAAATTCTATGATTTTCTTGAGACTGTCTTCAAAAGATAAGTGATGTCTAGCTTCTCCTTAAACATATTGACAAGATACCTTGTATACTGGCCAGACAGGCACACTAATGCATTTGGTTGAATCAAAACTTCAAAGTCCAACACTGCTAACACATAAGCCCACAACTTAAGTCGAATATGTACTGTACTATAACTTCATCCCTAATATTAATTTTCACTTCAGTCTTCCAAATGGTCAGCTTTGCAAAGGCCTTGGTAACAAAAGTCTGTAGAATTGTAGTTCATTTCAGAACATTCAGAATTTGAGGAATAGTTATTTTGATATTTTACCAATAGCTACCACATACCTCTTGGACAACTCTTTCTATTTTCTACTTTCAGACAAGCACAACAAAAGTACCTCTACTCATTGGTCTTTATTGCTGTAATACTGCATATTTCAGTCACCGCGTGACCATCACCAGGCAAAAACACACTCAATATAAAAGGAAGTGTGAAAGCAGAGGCACAGTATCACACCTGCACAATGGGATGGGCAATTTGAAAGTTGCCTCTTGGACAAATTTTCACATGTATCCAAGCTGTTTAAGAGATGTGGGCTGGAATTTTCAGTTTGCATTCTCTTATTTAGGTAGTCGTAAAACTTTTATTCAAATAGTTATTGATTACTCATCCTGTTCATAAAATACAAACGAAACAAATATAATTTACATTCATATAAAACACGATTTCTAACAGATCAATATAAGCATGAAATATGCAGTTTGCAATGTAAACCTACCATGTTAAATTTTACGTAAATCTGTCGTGGTTTGGGAGATAACAGTTGGTCTGAAAGACATGACCAACATTAATAAAGATAACTTTCTTCTGGTATGCGACGTCATATAGTATGATAGATATGTACTGGCATTTCAGATAAATCTGCTCCATCATCAAGTAGACAATGATGATGGCAGCAAATTCTTTTGAAATGTCGGTACACATACACAAGACTACACTGTGCCACATGCCATTAGACAGTCTCTAGCCTGTCATAGTCTGCTGTGGGAACCCCAAATCTCACAGCATTTATTAATCATAACACCAAGTCCAGATAACATGAAAACTGATCTCTCACAGACTACACCAGAAGTCTCAAACACATGGGCTGCACATGGCCAGCCTTAAATTTAAAAATTCATTTGGCCCATGTACTACTGAGTCTGAGACCCCTGGGGTACAGCAATAACAAAATACAGTATCAATTGATGCATTATGTATGCATGTTGGTATGCATTACAATACAAGATAGCCCAAAATGATAGCACCCCTGTCAGTACATATTCCATAAACATAACATTTTGTTACGTGTATGGAAGAGATGCTAGCTTCCTTGGCTCTGATGTTGGATTAAATAATTGCAAAGATGTCACCTCTGTGTTTGAGAAGGTTTGAGTGGAAGAATACAATGATAAGAGAACACATAATGTTTGATGCACAACACACAATTTTCAGTTGAAATGATCTCTGTTGTACTTCACACTTTTCAAACCTCATACTACAAGCTGCCTACCTATGAAAACTCTTAAAACAACATTTTCCAGAACTCTATACTGAGAAATCTAACTCCATGGTGCAGAGTCCTTCTTGAAAAGCCAATAGTGCCTCAGGTAGTCCAGAAATTTCCCATATTTTCTGGAACCCAAGGGATCCTTTCTGTATTCACAAGCACCTGCCACTGGTCCCCACCCTCAGCCAGATGAATCCTGTCCACAAACTCCCACCTTATTTTAGATCCATTTTAATAGTATCCTACCACCTACACCTAGGTTTTCTAAGTGCTTCTTACCTTCATGTCTCCACATCAGAAAATTTGTCCCCAGTGGGTGCCACATGCCCTAACCATCTCATCCCCCTTGGCATGGTCACCTTAATTTGGTGAGGAGTAAAATATGCATGATCTATTAGCACAATCATGTGTACTGCACAGTGAGTGTACCACATGACGCTGCCTGGATGTTTGAAAACCCTGACATGACTCAGAGTGTGTGTCACGACTCTGATCCCATGACTTCTTCCGGTAGGAAAGCACTTGGAATTTATGTACATTTAACGCTACTTTATAGAGGGCTGTACTGTGTTCCCTGTACAAACATTATTGTGAAGTAAGTTTTGAGCAAAGTTAGTGTAACTTTCTCTATTACGTAAGCCATACAGTGCTATGCTGTTTTATAACACAGGGGTTTCAACCAACAGAGACCGGGAAAGGGTAAAAAGGTAAAGTTGCCCCTGTGCATGCTGTGAAGGCATATAGGGGGTGCAAAGGTAGAGCTCCACTCATTCTTAGCCTCAGGACTAGACGGAGGTGAGTGGTCAACTTCAAGCCCTAGCCACTTTACCTCCAGGGGAAGAGTCCCAGGTACCCATTGAGTAGGTGTCTGGGTGGGCCACAGAGCTGGTCTTAACATTTTGGAGAACAGAAAAATCTCCTGCCCCTGCCAGGAATCAAACGGCAAATAGTCAAGTCCACAGCCTAGTCAATACACAGACTAAATTATCCTGGCCCTAGGAGACCTGGACAGCACGGGGCCAGGAATTGTTTCATAAGGCAGCAGACATTTACAGTAATATCATACAAAACTCTTCTTGCTAAGTAGAAACTGTCAAAATAACTAAGAATTTAACAAAGTCAAAGTTAGGAACTACGAATATGCATTACTTCCATGCACCACCTGGGTCACTTCTATATTTAAAGTAGATATGGTATTCAGAAAGAAACCAGTAACCATTACTAGGTTGTTAGCTGCAGGAATATAAACCAGGTTGCATGATCTAGTGAGAATGGCTTGTGTTCTATAAAAATTACTTGGAAGTATGTCTACAAGCAATTCATAAAATTAATGACATTTATTTCAGATATTTCAATTACTTTAATTACTTAATTTATACCAGTATATATCACTTCTGGTGCCATAGTTATTTCAATTGAAATGGAACACCAAAATAGTACACACGGTAATTTTCTGAGACTATTTTGGCTAGTAGATATTTCAATATATTACACATTATATCTATGATATTGCACATTTGAATGTTATGCCTTCTGAGGCCTTATTTCCTTCAACTTGGAACATACAAGAAATGAGAAGGTATTGCGTCAATTCATAGTAAAAAAATACCTCTCATTTCTGTTAACAACTGTATATTTTTATTACTTCAGTTAATTATAAATATAATTCTTAAACCTAAAGACTAAGCATTATCAAGCATTAAAATGCCATATTTATTGTGTAAATAATTTGGCGCATTTTTTTTTTAACTAACAATGAATTCAGTGAAACTGTCCATTATAAACTCTCAACATTTAAAATAAATTTTTGCTAATCCATCCACAAATAGAAATATAAATTTCACGTAATAAATATGGCATATAACATAAACGTGCCACATACAAAACATGTTCAAACTAAAACTACAGAATAAAATCACATTTATGCTGGTCAAAGCAAGAAAATTCATATATGTTAATATTATTCTTGAACAGGTATAATTTAATAGTAATCAATCTACACATTCATGAGGAATGGAATGACTACTTTTTTATATATATATTTTTAAGCATATATATATATATATGTTTTGTAAAGAAAATCATAGTAACAATGATTGCAGCTTGACACACAACAGGAAATTAAACAATAATGAAAGGACGGGGATAAGCATTGCATAGATATGCAGTTAAAACGAGTACATAATCCTGCCTTTACATAACACTCAATTGTAAGCACCAACTTTTCATCCAATCGTTGATAATGAACTTTTATCTTACAATAAGGATGCACTCACCAAATCACATACACATTATATTCGTTGTTGTATTTCATAACCAGAGTATTTGCACCATCTTGTAAAAAGTAAGGCACTGAAAATGAGAGGGGCATTTAATGATAACCTTTGTCAGGTGCAATCTGCTCTGATTTCATCAGTCACCCATATAATGCTCTGTGGCAACATTGGTTTAACACTAACCACACTGAAAAACTTCAAAAATAACTTGAAGCATGAAAAGAACCACTGTAAAAAAATCATAGTAACCAATTAGTCTGATTAAGAAATCAGAACATAATTGAACTTTTACATGTACGTTGAAAATCTATTATGAATATAGGAACACCAAATTACTGCACACCTGTGACACAGGATGTGCTAAAATTGAAAGGAAACTAAGTACACATTCACACAATACATAAATTTTGGCTAGCTAATAGAAAAGGCACATTTGAATGTTTATTAAGTGCGCAGAAAACATCATAAAAACAGTTTCTGACACAAGTAACATAACTTCAAACTAAAAACTGTTATAAAATCACTACAGTTACTTATACTGCTGCAAATGACTACAATATATAGTGTCATGAAGTTAACAGTATTACGCATCGCACAGAAGATAAAAATTTTATTTACATTGTCATATGTATCCTTTGAAGTTTCATTATACAGTTTTATTTTAGTTAGCACACCATCTGTTTCTCGGTCAGATAAAGGTGTCTTGGGTTACATATGTGAAAATGACAGTAATGTCACATCAAAATACAGGGTCCTTATTTAATCTGACAACTCTCACTTGTCACCTCCCACCACTACTTCACTGCACATGTGGGTTGAAGACTTGAGTGTGGTACGTTAATACAATAAACAAGCCAAAAGGAAGTAACAACCAACAGTCACCAGATAAAGTAATGATTCTATACATTAAATTGATGGCCTTGATAGCATAAATACTTTCATCAGAAAAGAGAACAAAATATACTGATGTTAACCTTCTTGTGGTTAATTTCCTGAAAAAATACTAAATGGAAAATATACAAGTAGCTCCCACTTTGATATCCCCCATGAGTTGTTCACTAGAAAAACACATCTCATTTTACGTAAGAAAACCCACAGTAGATAAAAACAATTTAGCCTCAAGAGAATTACAGCATATTATAACTGCCTACCAAAAATTCCTTAAAAGGGCACTTCTATTTAAAAGCTCACATTTTGCCATAAATTTTCTGAAGTGGTGGCTGTTGGTAGCACAGTGTCAATGATGAACACACCAACAGACCCCATATGTTGGGAAGATAAGGGAATATGGGAAGCTATTATCAAACTATGATTCTTTACAAAGTATTTACTACCTGGCACTTCACAATATGCACTTGAAGTACTACACATTCTACCAGACAGGCTAGGCATTTAATTAGTACCAGTTCTTTGCCACTGCGCAACAGAACCCAACATATGAAACCATATGCATTACCAAAGAACAAGGAGATAAACATATGTTTCTGTGGATGTTTGACTTTTGACTAGCATCTATCAAAAGACATTCAGCAATATAATGAAACTGCAAGGAAACAATGTAAAACTGACTACACAAATCACATTTCAAGCTTCTAGTTTAAACTGTGAATTTATTGCATAAGGCTACTGGTAAACTGTTCAATTACCAGCATAATAATAATAATTTTTATACATCACACATATTGAGGACAGTGAATAACTACACTTGCAAAACAAAGCACTTTCATAGATCCTCTATTTGTACACTAACAAAATGATATTACTGCTTTATGACCAAATGCAGGCCATTTTACAAAATTAAGGAAAAAAGTGGAAATATGCTATGGTTCATAATGTGTAACATAATAGAATAGACACTTAAAAGGAAACAAACATACAAACTGAATCTCTGCAATGGAAGACATGTGTGATATTTGTTGTTTCAACATATGTATGTATATATATAAACTAAATTATATTATTCTATGTACAGCATTACTACAGAAAACTGTGTGCATGCTGCATGCTAGACATGCATATAAAGTTTTGAAAGCAGTTCTGAAAACAACTTACAGTATCTAGATGTTCATCACAAAGTGCTGATGAGTAAAATTATGAACTAGACAATATTCATGAAAATAACACAATCAACTCATGCATGCAGATGCATGCGTGCTAACACACATACAAACACACATACACACAAATGTCCTTAATTAATGATCTAGAAGCTAACAAATTAGGCATTTAAAATATATTATTAATTGTTCAAACAAAATTTGTAACAGAAATTGCATCATAGTACACTCATATTTTATTGCAAAAGACACAACCATAATTTTCTGTTGCTAAAAGCTACATTCTAAGGTGGCATGTATAACTTTAAAAGTGCTTGCATCTTCATACTCGCTGCATATTGGTGTAACACAAAAATGGGAGATGTATGTACAGTGAGTTTTCTAGACAATGCAGCCATGATACAAACTTACCCATTATAAAACCTGGCGCATGAGGAGCATTCAACTGTCCTGCCTGAGTGTGTGATAATGTAACAACTCACTGTATATGGAGTATTTTACTCTTAGATGTTTGTACATAGAATGAACGTGACTGTGCATATGTCTGTACTGTGTGTGTGTCTGTGTGTGTGTGTGTGTGTGTGTGTGTGTGTGTGTGTGTGTGTGTGTGAGAGTGAGTGAGTGAGTGAGTGAGTGAGTGAGTGAGTGAGTGAGTGAGTGAGTGAGTGAGTGAGTGAGTGAGTGAGTGAACAATATGGTACATAATTCTGACAAACAGAAATTTATTACAGTCCATTAAAATAAAGCAATATTGCTTTGTTCATTTATTACCTACAAATAGTTGGGATTATATCAGTCCTTATTTTAAAATGAACAGATATGTGGCAGGTTTTGGACTACAACATATGAAAGTGGTAACACTGCACAACCAAATATTCCTGCAGCTTCTTAAATAAGATAAAAAAAATACCACCATCACTGTCCTGAATAATGCGCAGTTATGTCAAGGTTCTGGTCAATATAAAACTAGTGTCCATGTTCACAGATTCTGCCACTGGCATTCATCTTGGATCTAGCTACTAACTATCACATTCATTCATCTCTGATGACTAAATCCATATTTCCTCCAGCAGAAAAATGGAAACCCGCCACACGAGCAATGCTTCTCCACAAATCAACATTATGTAAGTTTGTCTCTTCCAACAGCTGAGTTTGACTGCAACTGATGCATTCAAGTGTAAAGACTAGAGAATTGCAAAGTTCAACTGTGTTGAGAAATCTGCACTAACTTCCTCTACAAGTCAGTCCAAAGAATATTATCTTTAGCAGGCAGTAGAAAGTTCCTTGCAATTAAAGTTTCTGCCTATATGGTGCTGAACAAAAACACATAATTTCAGCATCTTGGACATGTAAATCCCATATCATTTAACGCTCCCCAAGTGATAGCCCAAATCTCATTTCTTCTTTCACTATGGCTCAAGCTTTTGCCAAGCTATTTAATTCACAATATTCTTCATTCCCAGAAAGGTAAATCTGAAGATTTTCAGTAACATTTTTCATTAATTAAAATAGTATGTTTACCTTTCTAAAGAAACAACCATTCAGTTTGGTCATTTTCTCAAAATTTGCCTGTGCTACTTCATGGTTGAAAAACTCCTGACCAAAAATTGCTACAGTACAAATATATGAAATATTGCCGTGCAAGTAAGATGTGCTGTGTCACTTCTCAGCACCTAATCTTAAGGATTACAACCTTTGCACAAAAATGTAAGGGTTAATCACCCTTTTCCAGTCTAACTCCTATAAACTTCAAATTAATTGCATGAAATTAAAAAAAAAAAAAAGAACTTTGGTATCAGAAAATAAACCACTGCTATCTGTTGATCGTACACACAGTCTACAAGCAGAAGTGTCAAGAATGTCAACAGCAAAGATGTAACCCCTAGCACATAGTCATAATGTGGCAGTATATTCTCAGATGGTGGCAGAAGGCTTACAACCATGGGCCATCACAGGAAAATCACAATGTTGAAAGACTTCCAACAAACAATATGAAAGGGTTAATGCAGAAAATATATCTACACAAAGAGTACAAACAGAATTCACTTTGTGAACATTTAGAGTCTCTTTGTTACATCTCTGAATTCACCTTAACTCCTCCAGAGTTTTTGTCATTTATGAAGTACTGCTATAACCAATGTATATCCAAACAGCAAGGAACAAAACTGGCAACAATTTTTTGTTTTTTGCTGTGAAATTTTACTTTGATTTAAATATATGCATAAATAGAGGCACTACACCATAAATACACATATCAACATGAAAACAGACACACATACTCTTAACCTCCACACTACATGAGTGTGAGTGTTTAGATATACACTCTGGCCACTTTATCCACAGACAAATACCAGCGGGAATGGATATAGTGACAGAAAGAAGAATATTGGCTGTTATCAGAAAACTAAACCCTTGCAATTCAGATCATAGCCACCCTGGTCTTTCATTTAAATGCTGTATTCAAATAATTTACTGCATACGGCTCGTCCCAGACATAACAGAATATCACTCATAATAATCCTTGATGTAAATTTTAAGCTTTTCACAGCAGTTTCCCTTCAAATGAAGGTCTTCTTTTGGGTTTTTACACCATGTAATGTACTTGGTTTGTTTCAGTGATTCGGAGGCATGTACTATCTCCATCTTCAGGGTAACTGAATTTTGTTTGGGTGCACACTCAAGTGACTCGCTGGAAGAAACTTTATGAAGGTTTGAGGTCACAACAAACCAAGTATACTACAGGGACTACAGCCCTGAAAGATTACTATCATTTGAATAACAATTGTAGTTTGTAGCCTCTTGCTGCTGGTGCCTAAAGCCCAATATTCATTCATGACCTTCAGCCATATGAATGTTAATGTACCACTTATCACTGTAAATCTAGTACAAAATTTCTGGCACACCTATTGACTGTGACAAATATGTTCAAGGTTAATATGTGTGTTTATACATATGCCACTCAGTAGGTATAAATTATGTAACACAAATTATACAAATAAAAAAGGAGAATGGAATTTCATAGTGTGGTCAGATTGATGACCTTTCAGTGTGTTATTAACATGATTCACGCATCCCTGTAAGGACTGTGCCCTCTTTCCAGTTACAAACTAATAATCCTCAAACTAATAATCATCAGCCATAAGTTTGGGACATTTGATGATGAAGAACATTGTGATGAGAACTCTGCAGAAATGTGTTACACAGTATGAAATTTGACTTTTCCTTTCACCCTCCTTATCCTTTTGAAGTTGACAGTCAACCGGCTGTTAAAGAATATTTTTCAATTGTACCCAAAATGTGTCTGTCAAACAATACAGTACCTTCGATATAAATAACAAATTACAACGAATTTTGTATTCTGTGTTCTAACATGTAAAATTAAAAACATCTGTACTGTTTTTATTCACATTCCCAAACTTAATACCCCACACCTTCACTTAGGGTAAAGGTAAAGCTACTCAGTTTGCTACACCTCACAGGCAAATCTCCATTCATTCTTAACTTCAGCAGCAGAGATAAGTGGTCAGCTTTACAAACTGCCTGCTTCACCCTTGGAGAAAGAGCTTACCATGCGTACAGTACATGCGAAGTTGTGTAAGCCGCAGGGCTGGAGTACGTGGTAAAGGGAAAATCCCTGGCCCTCATGGGAACTGAATCCTGTTCATGCAAACAGTCACTATTTGAGCATGATTTAAATTAAAAATCACTTGGGAACTGGAAAATTACCCATGACTTCATACAGAAACACAAAAAAGAGAAAGGAGCTCAAACAGCATTTATATGCAGCTGGCAGAAAGGAATTACAAGCAAAAACTGTGACTAATAAGACATTTCAAAATTTCAAATACCATAATTGCAGTTGTATCTACAATACCGGTTATAGCTGTACTCCACAATGCTTCGATTAAGCACTAGTGACAAGTCATAACGCAACTCATGCCCATATCTATATGCAGCACTCACACCATAAACAGTTCTATGTAGCGACTGCCCATGCTGTGATGACTCTTGTCATGAAAGGCTCGTTCTGCATCAGCCCGTGTTGGAAATGAGACAGTTGCCTCACCAGTTGGGTGTCCCTTAACACTACGCTGCAGCTGAATGCACTCCGGGGTGAGCTGAAAGCACACAACACATGAACATATTTCATATTTGCATCACCACACTAATATTTACAAGTATTGTGTCTAGTTTCCCCTATTACAGATATTGCAAAACTGAATTTTTTTCATCATTTAATCGTCTTCAAAGTGTTCCCTTCCCCTGGGTAGGGAATTTCATAATTTTCTGGAAGGATCCTTTCTCAGTTTTCCAACATGCCTTCTATTTTGTTCAAGTGTTGTGTATAAAATTTGTTACTGGTAAAATTTCATTCCTTATTTTTTAAAAATTGATGGGAGTGTGATCCTCATCCATGCTCATTCTCATCCATCCTTTGACCTCATAACATTACGTTCATGAGTTTTAATTCTTATACCTTAAAACAAATGACAGTCTGAAAATGTTGTGTTATGTCTTCCAGGATTATCACACAACTGACTGCTTTTTAGCACATTTAAACAATTGCAACAGTGACTACTACCTTCTTCATGGCTGTCCATCTGTCTGTCCGTCCACATAAAATGACTCTGCTCCCACTAGATGTCTTTTCATGAAATTTGACATTTGAGATTTTTTGAAAATCTATCAAGAAAGTTCAAGTTTACTTAAAATCTGACAAGAATAACAGGTGCTTTACACGATGACCTATGTAAATCTATGATAATATCTTGCTGAATTCTTTTTAGAATGAGAAATGTTTCAGACAAATGTTGTACGGAAAATCAAAACACACATTGCATGTTCGAAAAATACTTTTCCAAAATTCATGCCATTTATGAGATAATGTGGAAAAATATGGTACAGCCAGACAGGCCACAGACGACAATATAATGTGGCGCTTGTGCTTTGCATGCCAGATAACTAAGGCAAGAATACAGACACTTACTCAGAATATTTAATACTTGTTTTCCACGGCAACAATGGTTATGCAAACATGCCGCAATGTTAAGTTATACGTATATTGCCTGCCTTGTTATACATTGATCCTGTTCTCCTTCATAAGATAAGATTAACTTTTTTACACAGTCACAAGAATTGACTTATTTTAAGTAGGTAATTTCTTGTACAATATCAAGTCTAAGTATGAGGTTTAGAATTTAGAACTGAATGCAGTTTTAACGTTCATGATATAATAATTATGTAACAGAATTAAAATACAGAAACAGGCTGAAAAAAGCATCACTAGTAAAATGACACAATTCAGTTACATGTGCACACAAATCATAGAAGCCTAAAACAGAAGGAAAAGCTACGGTCATGCAGCTCTACCACTAAGAGAACAAATAATAAAACATAAGTATGATATACGAGCAGTTGCTGGTGGAACTCACAAAGTCTCTTTTTCAATTGCAGACTTCATGCACTACAATTCTGCGTGTCTTATGTGTGTAACATAAATTCATAACCCAACAAGAAACTACAATTTAGCTCTTGAGCTAGAGTGCTGGACACATGTATACACAGTCACAGGACTGAATCCTAGATGTGTCATATTCTTTTACTGCCTGAAAACTGTAAATATGCTATAAGTAACTATTACCTTGCAAGGAAGAGTTTATTAAGCACCAATATTGTGTATGTTCAGTTTTTTAGACAGTCTCAAAGTTTCACACAATCACAAATCATTGCCATGTTTGTAAATGCTGAAATATAACCATGCATACAGCATTTGGAGATACATCTACATTCCATCCTCATATCAAATTTAAAATGCCTAGCTCCTCTGATACATTAGTGATCATGATCCTACTAAAAACTAAACACAGGCTTCATAAACCTTCCACTGTTATCTTGTATTAATCATACAAGAAAAAATGCCTTAATAAAAGTTGCACTTTATCACCTTAAAATATTCAGGACTCATTTTAAGTAATGTTAGTGCCACTTTCACACCACAAGTCTATCCACCATGCTGTTTTTAAAAACAAAGTACGAAGTTCACCTGGCCTGTTATTGTACAAACTTTGTATCAATTTTTGTAAAAATTGGCCCTTTGGTTCGAACATTTAAAAGTGACAAAAAAAAACACACACACAGCACAGTGATCTCGTAAGTCTACTTTGTTTTCTTCAAGAATGGAAAGTAGGCTTAAAATGAGAATAAATTAATATGAGGGAAAAGACAATGAGGGCCATAAAAAAGTGCCTGAACGAAAATTAATGTTTTTCTTAATTTTTAATAACACAGCCATGAATCAGTTTCTTAAGAAAGATAATCAAATCTACAAAGACAGAGAGATTTGAAAAATTCATTTCAAACAAAACCTGTAATAGTGCCATATTTTTTATTTTTTAAATAAATGATGCAAGTTTTTGACATTTTGTTCTCTCAATCCCATTTCAATACTGACATCTCTTAATTTTGTACTAACAGAGATATTTATGTTCCTCTTGGATATAAATTCTTGCAGTTGGTAAATGAGTACCAACATTTCAGGGAAACCTTTTAACTTCATCTTCAGAATTGAAGTACGTACCGTACCATTTCAACACACTTCCTCTGCAAACATCAAGCATGCAGTAACTCATTTAACCGGTTGCATGCAAATGCAAAGCACAAGCTAAGAACGCAGTAAGATTAATCTCCACTTACTGATGTTATGTGTGTTCGGATGGCTGGGGTTCAGATAGTCGATGCTCCACTGCAAAATGTAACGAAAATCAATCGTTAACATTTCTTTATAAATGAGGTGATAACATCAATAATATTGGAGGCTGAATCATGAGCTGTAATTACACAACAACTACGCACTTAGTGAATGTGACGTCCTTGATACAGCATCAAGTGAAGCGACACTTTGACTTCTTCAGTATTAGTCCAAATGATGATCAAATTTGAAAGAAATTTGTCTCCACATTTTTTTGTTAATAACCATCAGAAACTGATAGATGTAGTATAATTTCTAATAGTGATAATGTACTGGCTGATCAGACCTATGGCACATGTCAAGGATTGTGATAAACAAATACAGAGCATAAGCGGAAAAGGAAATAGCATAGGAAAATGAAAGAACTTAGACAACCATTCCAGTGCTGCTTTGCCAGCCACAAACTCCACACTGCTCCAAGAAATGTATTAGACTTTAGAAATAAAATAATCCTTCTCCAACTTTGGGATTCATGTCTGCATGGTTTCTCATCCATATACCAATTGCCCAGTTCTGGCATAAACATTTCTTTATGCTCAGTTTTTTCAAGACAGATCACAAACACAACAGACGTAAAGTGCCTAAAATTTTGAAAGTCACAAACGAGACACATACAGCTGCCATCATAATTTCAGTCATTCCTAAGTTCCTTGTATTTGCCTCTACCTGCCTTTTATCTGCCTTCCATTAATTACAGTTATTTATGCCAGATATCTGCCTCACAGAGACATCAACTGCATGCCTATTTGAAGAACACACTGATTTACACCAATGACTTTCAGGAGGGTGCCTATGTTCCACGACAAAATAAACGTGAAATTTGTACTTCACTTGAACATCCACATTTTCTGGTAGGAAAATGAGCAGGATGCTACTGTTGATGCTAAGTAAAGTGTGCAAATTTGAGTCTCATGGAATAAGCATAGCATTTTTATCTTTGCATATGTTGCATTCCCACATAATCCCAGAGTCGCAACCACAAATCACTTTCACCTGGCAATTAGCTATCAAATATAACATTAGGTTAACTCAGTAGCTGCCTCAATTTTATGTTCTGTCTCTACTCCTACCCATTGTCTACCAGTCAGTATGGATATTTATATGAAGTGCAGTGTTCACCTTTGTTTTGCCATGGAATACAGTCACACAACTCTGGCAAGTCATAAATATAAATTCATATTGGTGTCTGCTAAGCACATATCTCACAAAAATAACTTAACCCAGGGACAGCAGGGAGCGAAAAGCCACATGTGGAAACATACAAGACACTTATAAATAACTGATATTATGTTGCCTCTTGTGTACTTACATTACTGCCAATTTCAGACTTCAGTTATGAAGGAGTTTGTCATTTACATGTACATATTTACAAACATGGCAATGGTGAAAAACTCTGACCAGTGGTAATTATGCACAGTAGTGAATCACTAAGTAACATAATTATTAATGTCTAATACTTCCTAGCTCATTACAAACTAGAGACTGAAACATTTGAAGAAAAATATACATTGTAAATTCTTCCTACAAATTTCATTACTGACTGGTATCCAAAAACATTCCACATAGAAACATTCTAGATACAATATTGAAGCCCCAGCTTTGGAAATTACAATAAATCACATCAATGTCACCAAACTTCACTAACAGCTTCATTGCTGTAAAGTTTCAGCTGTATGTCATATACTTAAAGCCTGTGCATATCTATGACATCTGAGAATACAAGTGCAATGCACACTAAATAAATCATCATCCTGAAATTTGGCACCTTTATAAACCCATCAAATGCAAAATTTCTAACTAGGCCAGTTACAATCAACCACACATTTGAAAGCAAATTATTTTGCATATTCCCAAAACTAAACACACCAACACCAAACAAAAAAGAGAAATTAATGCCCGGTGAAACACCTCCTAAGCTTTGAATTCTTCAGCCATAACCAAAGCGAGCACCAATTTAGGACATGGGTGTAACAATGTTCCTACTCTTAACAAAGCAATTACATTCTATATGCCATACATTCAGACTTACTAACAACTGCATGTACAAATACCAAATTTGAGTTAGTTTGGACTGTATAAAGATAACAGCAATGTGTTAAGAGTGAAATGAACTCTGTGTACTTCTGAATTTCATATGCCAAATGGTACCTGCTGCCAGTAAGAAACAAACCACAGTGCATGGACTCAAAAAATTCTCAACAGGTCTACGCCCCACCTACAAAAATTAGGAGTCAGAATAAAAATAAAAAAAAAAAGGGCTGCTGCTTCTGTCCCGTAACTCCTATATGCAGCAAAGGGTCCCGGGTGAAGTTCTGCCGCCTAACTCCATTCCTCGACAGCCCCTTGACCGTCTTCCAGCTCTTTCCCATCCTGTTTATCTCCTCATCTATCATGCTCCTTCCTGTCCTCCTTGGGCACCCTCTTCTGCTGACCCCTTGAGGGCTCCAGTCCAATGCTTCTCGTGTCAGGTCATTATTTGGTTCTCATAAAGTATGCCCAATCCATCCCCATTTCCTTTCTCTGATCTGTATTTCAGCGGGTCGTCACTTTGCCCTGTCCCATAATAACAGGGGCGGGGGTACATTATTTTCAGTCCAGTTGTTCAGCCTCCAGAAAAGAGACCTCTTGAAAAACACAGTGGATTTCATTTATTCATTCCTAGTTTACTGCATGGTACTTTAAACAGTTCATATTACATAGCGTCAATTGTTAGGATAATTTAGCGAATATTTAGTTTGAAAGGAAACAGCTGTGCCATAATATGAGGATCACAGCATTTTCCTGTAAGAAGTATGGAAAACGGTGAAAAGCCTCAGCAGAAACAGTTGGTTTCCAGGACAAGATTCAAACTTCGGACCTCCCAAATATCATTAAACAGAACATTCAATCATCTAGGTGTAAATGCAAGGGTAGCACTTAAACATCCATTGGACCAGGACCCTGACTGTGCAAGGCAATGAAAAGCAGATTTTGATTTTATAACAAAATATTGTCATTCTGATTGTGTAATTTTAGCTTTTAGACGTATCCCTGATAATAGTCCCAATAGGCACTGAAACGTGTTGGAACAAAGTATTGTAACATAAGAAAATATTGAATAATAACAGTGCATTAGTTGCTATGAATATGTACTTAATTGATAACTATGCACAGTACGAATCATATTAAATAGACACGAACTGAGATTTTAATATTTTTGTGTGCCAAAGAAAAGACCAGCTCTCCTTGCTACAAAATAATTTTTGAAGGGCAACCCCGTGAACGGCATCATTATTAAATTGGTGTAGAATTATCACAGCATTCATTCAGGCTTTGACTGGGGTATGGTCATCTTATGCCAGATTCAGAAATAGGCTTTACATTACTATTTACACCCTTTAATACTTCCATGAGGTCATAAAACAAATACTCCCTCATGTGTCTGCAGATTCTCCAAACAATTTGTGTAGCCCTCTACAACTCCTATTCAAAAATATGTAATATCATAGACTGTTGTCTTCAGGTATGTCACGCCATGTAACACTGTACTGGCATTTCAGAAGGTCCTGCGATCTCTATCACCAGGCCTGGTATCATCAGCAGCAGCAGAACCCTGTGAAATGTCAGTACACTTCTACCGTACTACAGGGCGTAATATACAAAGAGACAGAATCTTCAGAGTCATGGCTATGTGAACCTCCAATCTCGTCACATAACGTACGGACATGATTCCACCTGACAATTGTAGCTAGTCACCTGCAGTCATCTCACATAACTTATAAAATTTTGACATGCAAGGAACAATATTTTTGTTAGATGTGACATGAGCCTGTGAGTCAAAAGAAAACATTTCCAGTGCCTACTTTAAATATGGTGAGTAAAAACCTAATATTAAAAGCAGCAGGTTCAACTAAAATGCACTATCCCTGGTTCATGGCAGAGTGGAAAGTGGTGAGAGCTGTGGTGCCAGCTGTCCTGCAAAGTGGTCTAAATGCAGTAGGGGTGCAAGTAAAAGATAAAGTTCACTCTACAACAGGCCATGAAGGCCCAGAGGGGGAGCAGACGTATATATCTACTCTTCCTTTAACCTTGGCACTATATGTGAGTGGATGGTCAATGCCATGCCCTGGCCACTTTATCCCCAGGGAAAGAGGCCTGGTACTCCTTGTACAAGAGGCTGGGTGGGCCCCAGGGCCAGTCTGAATGGTTCCAGAAACTCTCGCTCCTACCAGGATTCCATCCCCAGACAGTCCGGCCCATAGAGAGTCGCTATACCTACTATGCTATCCTGGCAAGTGGCGAAAGTTGTAAGATAAAATAATGTCTCTGTATTTAGAATGATGAGAATCTTGATGGTCTGTGCACTAAACATCTTCCGTCAAGAGCTGTCAATTATTCAAATAGTCAAGAAAAGCCTGGCTTTATAGAACCCAAAAGTTCATTATTATGTTCATAAACTCAACGAATTGTCCCTCACCTGAGCCCTTAAATTCAGTCCAAAATAAAACCTATGTCTAAAAATATGTCTAACTCCCTAATGCAGTCCGTTCCCTGAGGTAATGTGGCTAAAATTATGAATCTCATTTCCCATATGCATACTACATACCTTGCCATCTAACCCTTCTTTATTTAATCACTGTAACTGTATTAAGAGAGGCACATGAATCATGAAGCTCTTCAATATACAATATTCTCTAGTCTAATCTAGTTATAAAGTGTCTGTACACTGTATGTTATAAAACAATGTAAGTAAACTGTTAAACCACAAGACCAAATACATCATACACACAAACCCTGCAGGTGATTAGTCTACTGCCAATTCATGCTTAAAGATGAGCCAAATACATGAAATGTTACACCCAAATCCATTAACAAATGTAACCAGGTGATACATGCAACAAAATTCAGGTAATAATCAAAGTTACATTCAGAGACAAGTGAAAACCGTATTTACCCTTTCGGATGTCAGTTCAACTGTTTGATCACATTTCGTTTTTACTTTAGCTTAGAAGCAGCACTCCTGCTTCGCTAAATTCACGATAACAGCCTTGAATGTAAAGAAATTCCTTACTTTTATTGTCCTTGAAGGTCCAGCACTGCACTCTAAAATCCACAGCAGTGGACCATCTGCTTAGGTAATTCAATTCAGCCCACACCTTCACACTATTTGCTTATAAGAACCATTTTTATATTACCCTAACTTCTGCAGCTACACCTGACAAATGATCTCTTCCCCTGAAGTTTTCCAGCCACAATTCTGAATGTGAGATTTTAGGCTTTCACAGCAGTACAGCTGAGGTATCCATTCTTCTGGGATATGTCACACCACTGGTTAGTTGGTTCCCAGCTTTTCCAGACAATACAGTGATCAGAAAACATCATAGATGGACGGACCATAGTCATGATGAAAACACAGAAAGATGTAATGACAAACATAATGGTATTATATACAAGTGGAAGAGTGGGGCCATGATACTGCAGTCTGTACTGTGACTGCAGCATGAGTTTAATGACTGAGGAATCTTGGTATCATTACCAGCAGTGGCAATAGATGTCTCTCTTCTCTGAAGTGTCCAGGTAGTTCTGGGGTTCACCTAGCCTCCTGTCCAGTAAGTACCAGGACAGGTATAGCAGCCAGAGCATGAAACTGACAACCCACCTCTATCTAGTGTGAAGGTTAAGAATGCATGGCGCTACATCTCAATTTCCCATATGCCTTTGTGGCATGCAGAGGTACAACTTCATCTTAACTTTATACAAGAGGAAGGTGACACCCCAAATACTTTATACCAATAAGACTGAAATGTGGAACAGAAAGCAACAAGCTAGAAAGTTTTGAGGTTTTCAAAGCCATGTGGCTGATTCCATTCTTGCAGAATATGGTGCTGCATCAACTGTACTGCACCCTATCTGTAAAACTGCAATTTATTTAACAGATACCATGATGGATAATAAATGTCATGAACCAACTTAACACCTTTCATACAACGTGTGTAATTTCTACAAACATTTCCACTGCTTAAACACACTTATTATCATTTTAAATGTTCCAGCAGTGAAGACAAGTTCAAAAATATTTCCTATGCATAAGTACAATGTAACTAAGCAATTTTGTCTAGTATTGTTAAACCTGTCTCTGAATGCTGCTTCTTGCCACACTCTAAGACAACCCTGGTCAGTGCACAAATTCATAATGGGCTGGCACTGTACATGCAACAATAACATACATAATTTGTCATACATTTTCAAGTCGCACTGATAGCATTTTTTACGTAATTCATGTGCCGCTAGAGGGTGCTCTTAAAGTATGGCCATTAAGAGAGAAATGGCGGACCCCTAACCTCCGGAAAGCCACGAAAGAAGTTGAGTACATCTGCAGTGTTTGCTGAGTAGGGAAGACCTTGCATGATTACCAGCGTAGCGGCAGCAGAGTGATGAGGGGGGGCAGTGGCCCCCTGTTGGTGTGGTGGTGGCTGGATGGCTGCAGCAGCACCTGGAGGTGGAAGTGGCGGCAGTCCTCCTCCGTAGTAAGAAGTAGGGCTCACTGGTGGTGATGGATATGGCCAGTAGAAGATCGGGGGGAATGCAGCTGCAAATGTGTGGCGTGGTGGAGTGAGCGTAGTGGTTGGAATCAGCTGTGCTGGACCAGCTGGACCAAACGGAGAAAAGGCCGCAGCTGGGGCAAAATGAGGTGGAGGCAACATTGTACCACCTGCAGCATGAGACAAAGAATAATTAGTTTACACCAAGCAATATTATTTAGAAAATCCATTTCTATGAATAAATGCAGTACATAACTCATAATCTATTGTAATAACTTACTGGGAACTTGGTGGGACAATGTCATTACCAAAGCAGTAAAGTACCTTAAACTGTGGTGAAAGCAGTCACTAGGCTTTCATATGTCTTTGCTTTTGTTATTTTCTGTTGCATACAGGTCACAAAAAATTGTCATTAATACTACTGAAGTTCTGGGTCAACTTACAACCATTTCAATAAATCATATAGACCTAACAGATACACAAATGGTGGACTATCTTAGGGTCATCGCCTTCATGATACACTGACAACTTATTACACCAACTGCATTATCCACTGTCTGAAGAACATTAATATACACAGCTTTTCAGGAACTTACCCTACTCATACCATCAGGTGGTTGGATGTCATTAAACTAACTAATTTTATTTTGAAGATTAGAGGCAGTAGTCTGAACTGAACCTGGAACCCTTTGATATTAACACTGTATGCTAACCACTGTTAGGATGGTGGTGGTGGTGGTGGTGGTGGTGGTGGTGGTGGTGGTGGTGGTGATGTAACATTAAACACATATTAATGGACAATTTATGATGTGGCTGTAGTACCATGAGTGCCCACTGTTACCAATGTTTTGATAATGTAATAACTGATGCCCCGCCAAGTTACCAGCAAGAACTGGCACCAGTTGCTTGCAAATGCAGACAGACAGCACATAACTTAAAGCACTGTATAAGCAATGAAAATGGTACCAGCATTAAATTGATTCTTTGGTATACACTATTAAATTCATGCCAGAAGAGGAATGGTTAAGTATAGGGAATACAAACATCCTGAAAAATCACAGTACACAAACACAGTATTATATAATCAGAATGACCATACTTTATATGAACACAGAAAAGAAATAAGTACCACTGTAAGATGTGCAATTCAACATCTCAAGTAAGGCATACAAAACACAATCTTATACTAACACTAAAACAAGACAACTCCTTGTCATAAAGCATTCTTTTCCACCCTCACAAAGAATCACCATAACTCTCAAATTTCTGACTCCATGAATA
This sequence comes from Coptotermes formosanus, assembly GCA_013340265.1. Lineage (NCBI taxonomy): Eukaryota > Metazoa > Arthropoda > Insecta > Blattodea > Rhinotermitidae > Coptotermes > Coptotermes formosanus. The sequence goes on along the minus strand of BLKM01000476.1, from coordinate 467,949 downwards.
CAAATAAATCTAAGATGGTCTTGTCACTAACAATGGCATGATACATCCATAACTTCAGAGGGAAATTTAGCCAGTCTAAACAGTCAGTAAGCCAAGTAAGAAAACATACTCTGAACATTTTCATGCTATGCTATTCTAATATTTACAACAACGACCCAAAACCAGAAATAATAACTGTACCACTAGCGTAGCTCTTAAAGAACACTGAATTAATGGAAAGAACCACTAAACTGCATTATGAGACAGAACAGAACAGAAAATAACATGACACAAACTCTGTAAGCATTCACAACATCCATACCCCAAGCCACAAACATTTACCGCATGGACACAGTCAATTACGGCTGAATGAATGGTGCATCCCAGTTCACATCACCATGTTTGCTTGTGACTGATGTCGCTGGTCCTTGTGTTTGACCACAGTGGCCTTTGCCTGCCTAGTTAGTGATAGTATGAGCCCACAATTCAAATGAAAGCTCTTGATGATAGCAAAGATAATGATGGCTCACACAGGAGACCTACAAGTTAATGTGGTGCACAAACCATGGTTGAGGCATAACCATTGGCATTAAAAATCAGACAATTCATGACAATGCTCCTTTTTATCACTTTGGCATGATTAAATCAGCTGGTCTCAAATGCGGCCACCAGTTGGTCTCATAAATAACCGAAAGAAGACAGAAACATTTAACCACATTTTGCTGCTTTATTTCAGTCTCAAAACTCAGTTTAATTATTCAACCTGGACAAACTAAACACCTCAGTATTTTTTCACATATGCAATTAAAAGAATGCTGAGTTGTTACAATAACTGTGGTCACAGGGATATTATTGATTGTGGATGTGGACATGCAACATCCTTGTTTGTAAATCACTGGATTATATCCATTAACTGCATTAAGTCCTAGTGTACAAGAAAAAGAAGCACTGTCACATAGCAACAAAGGCATGCTTCTGAACCTTACAAATTATGGATCATTTTAATATTATTCTTGTATATGTGCAATAAACCATGGAGCAGTAAGGAGGTCTCTGTAACTTGTAAGTGTATGTTTTCTTCCTAATCTCGTCTCCAAATCTGATTTATAGGATTTTTAATATGGCATATAATGACTTAATTTATATTGCCTTGTTCATGTGATTTTGTTTATTAGCTATCATACAATGATGCATCAGTTTCGGAAGTTAAGCAGTGTCAAATGAGATAATTATGTATTGGGAGAGACATTTTAAGGTACTATCCCAGGATTTGATTGGATTAAACATGAAAAATTACAAGAAACATCTCAGGACGGTTGGTCCTTGCCCAGGATTTAAATTTGTTACCTCTTGACTTAGAGTCAATAACCAACGTGTTAAACTTCTTAGTAAGTTGGTTTAAAGAGTATCATTACAAAACATGAACAAGCTGCCACCTGAGCCAACTTCATATGAAAACATGTGGTTTCATTAAGTAACTTTTCTACCCCAAACAAGTACGCAGATCCCGGTAGGGACAAGAGATTTATCTCTTCTCCAAAACGCCCAGACTGGCTCTGGGACCTACACAGCCTCCTATTCAACAGGTACCAGAATTCCTTCCAGGGGGTAAAGCAGCCAGGGCATGAAGTTAACCACTCAACTCCATCTATTGCCAACATTAAAGAAAGAGTGGAGCTATATTTCTACGCCCCTATATGCCTTCATTGCGTGGATAGGGAAAACTTTACCTTTACCTTTTATAAGTACAGAGATTGAAGTCAGTGATCAACAACAGTACATTCTGCCACATTAAAAATAACAGTCTGACATTAACCTTTTAAAGCCTAGCGGTAACTTTACGTACCACCAGGTTTAACATTAAAAAATTCTACGTGGTGCCCACATTGTGTTTATGTGTTTTGTACGGATCTCAGAACAAACAGCAACTTTTACCTTATAAAACATTAACAGACCGGTTTTTATAACCAAAGTGGAGAGTGTTTACAGCGCGGTACGCACTGAGGCCTTATATAAAACAGATACGATTCGTCTTTAAAGGGTTAAACACTGTAGGTGCATTTTAAAAAAAATCTTACTTAATTTTCAATTTTGAACAAACTCAAATACACACTATATATGACAGGAAAGTTTCTGAGTGTCAATTGCATTTATAACTTGTTATATGCACCAAATTCGTCGATTACAATCCCCCTCCACTCTCCTCCACCCCCCCCCCCCACCCCCCACCCAAAAAAAGTTTCAGATTCCTGCAGTTCAGATAAACTGCCCCTGCAGATGTGATTGGGTAAAATACAGTGGCCGTAACTTCCTGCTCTTTTTTCAGATCTTGGTAATGCACAAAACTCACATTCAAAGCAAACAGGTGTACATTTATGTTTCATCTTACAGGCACAACAATATGAAGAAAACAAGCTCCAATGTAATATAACATCTGCAATAAATGGCTGAATGCTTATGTTCTCTTCTGTTCTGTTGTGCTTAATGTTAAATGAGCTCCCTCCAGGTAGCCTACAAAAATTCAGACATGCTTCCAAAGGGGAGGAAATTTGGATGTGATCAGAACAACACACAGAAATACTGAAAAGCCCCTAATATGCTTTTTTAAATCAGAATAAAGTGGGTAAGAGATGAGACATATTCACTATACTTAACCCTCCTCATTCATGCAAGACAAACACACTTAGCTTTAGCAAAAAAGTGACACCAGTAAACTGAAAACTCACTATTCACAACCTTCATGCCATTATTTCAAACCTGTCATTGTTACCTTTCGACATTAGTGAGTTTTCTCTTACTTACTGGTGTTTGAACCCAAACCAAACCTTCCGTCACCACTGAATTAAAAATCGCCCCAAGAAGTCACCAACCAAATAGCATCACCCCATTGCTTGCAGTTACTGAACCTGCTAAGAACAAATAACAAACAAAAGCCAAAAATTAACAACGTGTCACTAACAGACAATAATTAGTACGTACAAGAGCACACAGCATAAAGCCTTTATAAATGCCCATGGTTGTCTCCTGGGTAATCAACCACATTAAAATGGCAAAAATCACCAGCATTTCAGAACTTCCTGCCTTCTTCTTTAGAGTTAGTGATGGAAAGAGTGTCAGAGGGTATATAAAGAGATGTAACAAGACGGTCACAGATTACTGGCTCTGAGCAATCCAAAATAAGTTAGTGTCTGTTATATTCCTACACAAACATTCTGACACAATTCCTGTCATCATACAAATCCTGAAGAAGGACAACGCAAGTTCCTCTGAAATGTAGGAAATGTTTACAATATTGATGTGACGTGATATCAAGAAGACTTTAACAGGGAATACTCAGGATTTCTGAAGACACATATACCCCTTCCTGTTAATTCCGTAACACCTCAAATTGAAGGTAAGAGTGCAGCAATGATGACATTTCATTTTGCAACATGTTTTCCTAATGTGCGCTCAAAGGAAATGAGTGCCCAAAAAATCTTGCATAGCTTATAATGTGCTTCAGTACAATAAATGTATGCCAAAACATTTCTTCCACTTAGTTTGAAGGAAGAGAATTTTTAAAGGTTGTATGAAGTATCATAACATAAGAAAAATAATGACTGATACAAAATTCTTTTTGCAAAAGAGTTACTAAGCTACTAGAATTCAGGAACATTTTTATGTTCTTCCTTTTGAATGTTATAGTCACGTAACCATACAATTACATAATTTCATGTCTCCTGTACATACAGAGTAATCCTCCCACTACAGGCCATAGACATGAAGAAATAAAACCACTGATCACAATTAGTGTATAAATAGTGGTTTTAATGCTGAAAATCTATGACCTCTAGCAACAGCATCAATCTGTATCAATGTACACAGGTGCACAGCTAATACCAAATAGTTAACATTAGATTTTTACGATCATACATTATTTCTTATTAATGTAAAAATGCTTGCAAGAAATCTTTGGAAATGCATAAAGAGCCCAGGTTTCCTTGTGCAAGATGTAAACCTTAATGCCTCAAAGATTCTGGAAAACCACCACAGCTGTCCAAGAACAAACAGTAATAAACCAATTACTTATGAAACACAACTGAAAGAAAATACAGACAATTTCCCTTCAAAGAAACTTGGACATATATCAATCAGGCTATAGAGTTTCAAAACTGCCAAACCACCTGAAAATAACCATCTTACATTAAGTACAGGACACTACTGACATGCATTACATCACCAGGATGGAAAGTGCTGCCATCAGCTGTTTCATCAAGCAGTCAGGATAGACACTGTATGCTTGGGGATCTTTTCCTGTTAATCTGAAACACAGCTTTGTTCATACTTTGTGTCAACACAAGTCACACAATACTTTTTCTGTTCAGTATGCCATTGCAGACTTTATTATAGTGTTATGTGAATATAAATATAGGAATTTATCTCGTTTCCACAACATTAAATGGCAGAAATGTAAATATAAACAATGGAAAGAAACCCCTAGCATAATCTTCCTCACACATAGCTACTTCACCAGCCACCAGGGGTGGAAAGTCTCTCACTAAAATGATAAGCTCATATCACTACTGTGTTGTATGTAAATGTGCTACATTGGGATGACCATATTCAAAATGTCACTGTACTTCCAAGCAGTAAACAGTATGCTTTCATTTTTTTGTTCCTTCTATCAGGGCTTCTCATTTCAACTTTTTTCCAAATATAAAGGCTGTCATTTTCTTTCCTGTAGTTACTTTATGTCACCGTTTCATTTAACTTCAAGGACCATGTAACAGCTCATGAACTTTCTCATGTTCATTGAATAATAACATCTGGAAGCCACATAATTATTTTTGCAACAGATGGCCCACACAGTAAAACTGTTACAAAATCGTCATATTATGTTTAAATGTCATTGCAAACCATATGATAAACTGAACTACAACAATTTTCTAAAAATGTTTTATACCAAACCACCTGGAGAATTTGTAAAGAATGATTGATAAACATGTGTAACTTTCTTACATACTGTCATGTCACTGCCAATAACAATAAACATAAAAAACTGTTACAGATGAAAATAGGATTCATGACTGTTTGTTCCCCAAATTTTCATAATTTATGCAATGTGTAGAAATTTTCCACCCCTGCAAATGATATGTATGTGGATGTGACAAACACAATAATAGGGAATTATCATGTTATCTTTCCTTGCTAACACAAATGCATATTGTTATAATCAACCATTTGCCCAACATGCATCCATCACAGCCGAATTTATGATAACACAAATTTGAAATTTAGGAATTATATTCAGTATGTGAAACTGTTCTAGCCACACACCAAGGGCATGCCTACACCACCTATCTCAATGCGTGACCTGGTAATGTGCTGTATCAGTTTGAATTATAATGTTTAAAGCATAACTGTTACAATTCCAACTTTGAAGTTTCTAAAATTAGTGATGAGCTTGTAAAGACCGGAGAGAGTACTTAAGAATCTGACAATTTAATGCATCAAGAATGCACAAAAAAGGAAAATCAATTACAGAAAATGATATATGGAGACTTCTTGTCAAAATATTGAGAATTTCTTTTATGTACTGGCACGACACAAGCAAATGACCTTATTTAATAACTTTCAACAAAAAAAGGGGTCCTTACAGGACACACGCAAATGACAAAATTTTAATTGATCCACTTCTTTTAATGACTGTAAAATGGTATCAGCAATCAAATTCATTTTAGATAGAGCTGATCTTTTATTAACAAATACAACAACCAGTTATAATAATATAAATTTCTCCATTTTTACTGGACTTTGTGCAGAATTACTATTGCCTTCATGCAGAGCAAGCTATGTTATACAAGAAAAAAGGTAAATCTGTAGCCCTTCCTGTACAAGAAAACACACAAAGTATTGCACGCCACAGCAACATAAATCCATAGGTGATTTCAAAGGTGACAGCTCAGCATGCAGTGAGGACCAATGCTGTCATTACCAGGTGTTCACGCTGTATGCAGGTCTCTGAATTAGCGCATATTTGGTCGTTCCCACTTATATGGCATGCAAAAATTAAGCTTTGACATCCATGTAAATAACTATATCAGCAGCAGCAGGTTAACACAAACACAACACAAACTGTAACTACAAAGTTTGATAGAGTCCGCCTACCTTTACCTTCCAGAATGTGTGAGGTTGCAAAGGCTCAGCATAGCAACGATTTGTATGTAACCTGTTCCATTATGTCTTTTTTCTTTCAATATATGTGAATATTCACTTTCAAGAAAAGTAGTGCTCATTCACTTTTTAAATATAATTTGCATGTTAAAGCTGTTTAAAAAAACAATACTCAAAATATAAAAATAAAACCACCACTTAGGATTTGTGATTTTACTCATTATCGCTAAAATAAACATTTTACGCTATGTGAGGAGTTCACAATATCAAAAGAAAAAAGACAAGCACCCAAAGACCCCAACAAACACAACCTCATTAGCTGTGAACAAATTCCACACAAATGGAGTTTATTAATCAATCATCTTATTCCTTACTCCTTTAAATCATGATACAAAAATAATACATCACTACTGTCTTCTGATATTTTTAACTCTCGCTAGAAAAGCAAGGAGGTCTTTCAAATATAACAAGTCAACAACAAACACAATTCTGCAGGTTAGCTGTTAGTCTGATACAGCAGCAATTTGAATTGAATAGCCCACACAAAGGAAACAGCCTACCACAGCTACCTTCTAGCGAAAGCCAAAAAGAGAACAAAATGTATTATAAAAAACCATGACAAATGAACTACTGAAATTATATAACTACAACATACTTTCTAAAAATCAAAAATATTTACCCATATCTATTCCTTGTAAGGCAAAAAACTATGTCAGATAAAAAGTAAAATAGAGTTCAAATTTTGTTTGAAAATTAAGAGCTTTTAAAGACAGCTTTACATAAAATGTTATTCATAACCTTGAGAAATAATAAGCAGGATTAACAAGATGCAACAAAAAGTAATCTACTTGCTAGTTCCCACTTTGTTCTGTTCACAGTTTTGTTCTTCTTGTCATCAACATATTCGCTACACACATCAGCAACAAAAATATCAGTTATAAAATGGCATACCAAACCCTTAATAAAGCATTCCTGAGCTAGCAAAAATGTACTTCATATGGATTTTTATGACCTTAAACCTTGGTTCGTGCTTGGTCCCATGATCCCCACAACAAACAGTTATAGAAACTCACACAAGATTTGAACATGTCCTTAAAGACACAATGCTGCAAAGCATAATTGTTGCATTTCAGGAAGACACAAAATCACAAAAGCTACCTTCCAAGGAGAACATAATAAAGTCAGTACATAGTAGTGATTCATTACTGAGAATACTACATTAATTTTCTTGCAAAATCCTCCAGTATAACAGTAATTACGCTGCAGAAACACCAGCTCAGGTGTTAAATAAATATCAAATGGAATGTGATAAACAGCCAAGCTCTGGGGAGCTACCCAGTCCCATTCAACAGTTCTTTCCCCAGGGGTAAAATGGCCAGAGCATGAAACTGGCCACTTTCCTCGCTCCATCCACAGCAGAGGTTAAGAATGAGGTAATTCACCTTCACGCTTTTATTTGCCTTGATGCTGTGGTGATTAGGCATAAGAAAAGCCTCCTTATTCTTCCTCTCCAATTTGAAAATACATGATTGCCATTGTCAACAGTAACATGTTACAATCTGTAGTGCCAAAGGGGTATAATCACTTAAGACATCATATACTCTGGCACTGCATGCAAAAACCTTGTGTGAATATCATTGCAATCCAGTACTCCAAGAGCCCAAACAAAATTCATAACCCATTGCCCTGCCCCTTATAAACGAAGGGAAAAGAGAACACACACAGGACTTAAAACTTTTCCCAGCACCACCTTCCTCCAAACTTACACAAAAGCCTTTTCTATGGGTATCCATCCAACAAGCTAAGCCACATGAAGATTACCTATAGAAGTCCTGGAGGAGAAAAAAAAAGTATGGGGCGATACTGCTTAGAAAATCTATCATCCTAATGAAATTTAGTAATCATGCTGTAATGAGGAGCACTGTATATCAGACAGAAAAATAATTTGGATTGGCAGCCCTTAGAAGAGGCTTTCAGCTTGCAATCCATGAAAAAAAAAATGAAGTTCAGTATGACAATACACATACAAAATAACACAAGTAATAATGTAACATTTTGGTATGCATAGGGAAAATAACAATCTTTTTTTTTATGGATTGCTCTCATTTGTTAAATGAAAAAGGGTGTAAAACCCTGACCATGTCACATCAGTCTAATGGCTCCACACCATTACTGTGTGGGGAAACCAAACAGTAGCAAGCCCAAATCCATCCAGCACTTTCTCACTTTGAAAAGTTACAGCAAAGTGTAGACAAGAAGAAATTCTACATCACAACACAACACACTTTGGTGCAGTCCATCAACTTGTTTTCTTGCTACACTGGAGATACATGTGCAAGAGATCACCTAGCAAGGATACACCCTTAACCCAGACAATATGTCACTTCATCTTAATTAATTCACACATGCTATTTGATTCTAAGGAAGACAAGCTACTCTGAAAGAAGGCAAATGTCACCCTGAGTTCATTGTCTATTTCTCAGGTAAGGCTCAAGAACTGAAGAAAAATTACATCAAAACAAAGTAATGGGAAAGGCACATAAAAATATCAACAAATGTAAAGCTCCCAACAACATTCTAAAGCTTGTACATTTTGTTTGAACTTTACATCCATCACAACCCCCAATGGAATGAAAGTATTCCTTTCTGGCAAATAACATTTGCTTTCTCTCATTGATGAATAATGAACATAGTCTCCTATTTGCAATAAAACACACAATGGAAATAGTTTATAGAATCGAATGTCATACTTTTGTCACTTAAAAAATAAATGACAATGGAAAAGAGCGTCATACAGTCAACTGTATTTGCTGATACATTTCAACTGGTATCACATCCACAACCTAACGGCACTGAATAAACAGAAAATAAAAGCCTTCACTTCAAACTGCAAATCCTAAGGAGCTGCCAACTGACACAACCTACATGCCACAGATTAAGTGTTAGTCTCAAGCACAGGCACATGTTAATTCTTACAAAGGCACTTGACTGTTGTAAATTTGCAGACTAATTTAGAACTGTAGTCTTTCAATTGTAGTGCTGAGTCTTTAAATGAAACCCAGAAAAAGTATATATCCAAAACAACATCACATATACAAAACTATTTTTTGACTGGTATTTAAAATACAAACTGTTTTCAGAATATACACCTTTGTATCAATTCGTGAACTGGCTGAGCAAATGAAAAGCAAAAGCACCATGGAGCTTCATCTCTATTTCATTGTCAGCAAAGAATTTAATTAATATCATATGGAAAGTAAGGAAGAAGAACCTGTAAGATTTGGGGTTCTCACAGTAGTGTTGCTGAAGTTTGGGGATGTGACACCCTGTCATTGGGCGAGCAGTTCCAAATGTTTTGGAGGATCATAGTGCCTTCATCTTCTTTCAATGTCAGGCCCTGAAGATGAAACCATTACTATACTTAGACATGTCAGGAACTACTTGCCCACTGACACAGCGTCACACCCTGTGAGACATGAATAGAAGAAAAACTTATCTGAATTGTTAGGAAGACTGAATGAATTCTAATGACAAGCATCTATACCATAAAGAACAACATAAAATTGAGATTATCAACATCTGTAGATATCATGGCCATCACATGTGAGCATTTTGATCGGTCACTAAAAGACGGTCACCAATGTCCAGGCCATACTCACAACACAACATACAGGTAATAATTCAGCCACAGTATCAAAATTTTCTGTGTTCCCACAAAGCAGTCAGGCCATTAGCGTCCAAACCAGAAAAGCTTATCAAGTAAGTACTGTGTTGTTCACAAGAATTAAATCCACTATCATCAGCTACTGGGACCACCTACAGTTCTTATAAATGTATGTCAACGTATGCAGTCCATTGTTTGGGTAAACTATGTAAGCCTCATAGAAAAAAACAGTGCTAAAATTAATGCCAACGTTATTTACAAATGTTTCGTATAAAAGGAATGTTGTCAACAGGAATGTGCCCCTGGAATGTTGTCACTGAGACATACCCACAGAATGCTACGGAATATTTCAGAGTGCAGGGTAGAATGGTGCTGGATAAGCAACTGTTGGCAGCCCCGCTGAGGGATGGAATGTTGTGGTGGTAGAATGTGGTGGTTGCCACTGCCTCTTAACTGCTCCTGTGGTTGGCATCTCTGTTGGGAAGGCTTGCTCCCAGGAACGCTTCAAGCCCATGATTGCTGCTGCTGCAGTAACAGGAGACTGTATGATAGGGGGAAGCATTCCATGAGGTGGGGGTGGATGCGCATTTCCTGCAGGAAATGAAGTTCCAGCAGGTAACTGTGGTGGTGGACCCTTGGGATGAAAATTTGATGTGGCACTGAGCCCAGATGAAGTATGGGGAGGCAAAAGAGAAGCACCTCCCAGAGGAAGACGAGGTGGCACATTTAACAGAAACAATCCTGGAGGAGCACCAGCTACTGGTGGCGGATGAGTTGTGCTGGGAAATGGAGCAGCATGAGGAATCAGTGGTCCATACGTGGACGAGCCTGCTTGGTTAGTGGGTGGTGAAACCAACTGTGACTGAGTGCTAGCTGTGCCAGATGTGGACTTGGCTAATGTCACAGAAACAGTTGATTTGGTCTGCTGACCAGATGAAACAATACCTGTTGTAGCATTGCCATTAATCTCATTCCAGTTCTGTTTTGTGACAGAATTACTGGGAGAGGTCACTGCAACAAGAGCAGCCATTGCTGCTTGGTGCTGCTGGGCAGCGGCTATCTGATTCATCAGCCAGATACCTTCTTGCTGAGCCTGCGACTGACGGATTGCTAGATTCTGCTGCACTAATGCATGAGCCTGTACTTGCTGAGCAACTGCGACTTGAGCCTGCACTAATGCATGGGATGGCTCCCACGAGAGGGTTGGAGTAGGAGGTGGCAAAGGGGTAGCAACTGCACCACCAATTGGTGGGGGCGGGTGGGGTGGCAACATACCAGGAGATAATAGAGCAGCTGCCTTGGCAGGAGACACAGCGCCAGCTGGTATACCACCGGTGAGCACCAGATTCATGTCTTCGCCAGAACACTGAAACACTTCAATGTAGCGCTGCTTCTTCCCGAAGATCATGTAGCGATGATGCTTTTGCTGGGCTGATAGAAACGCACTCTGCTCTGAATCCATCTGGATGAATGCTTCACCAGAAGGCTGACCCTGCAAAGGCAATTCATTCTGTCGGCACCCTTCTCCCCTTCATAATGTCAGATACTCTTAAATTTTCCTTTTTATATAAAATGGTCTTTTTCAATGTAAATTATGTACATATTAAGTACTTCTAGTAGTACTAAATGAGACTATGACATAATGCTAACAAATAATAAACACACTTCTGCCTTTCTAGCCAACTCTGAGAACATAATGTATTTTTTCTTTATAGTGTATATGCATGACTTGAGGTTCTGACAGCAGTGTTGCTGACGAATGGCGTCTTCTGGGATGTGACACTGTGTCATCGGGTAAGTGGTTCCTGACGTTTCAAAGGATCATACTGCCTTCATTTTAACGTTCAAGCATCCCAAGAACAGTGTGCCTAACCTGTGACAATGAAGGCTCTGCAATCCTCTGAAATATTGGAAACCACTCAACCTGCCCCCCCCCCC